>PVKA01051952.1:0-11994 GCA_004027165.1 Ctenomys sociabilis | reverse complement strand
AACACCAAATTTTACCGTTATATGAGTGGACATCAGAAGTAAAAATACCACTTAAGAGCCAGCTTTTATTCTAACATAGGGCCTAGAGAATTGGGCTGATGGACTTAGCTTTGGTGAACTTTGAGAAAGGATATGGAACCTTAGAAAAGGACCAGATGAGATGCCTTGGTTTTCAAAGAGTTTAGGAATAAGAGTTGCCACATCCTTCTGTACTTACTTAAGTGTTCTCTTTAATGTCTCATAATAGTAAAGAATATCTGCTTCAGTGAATGTCTTCTGGGACAATCTGAACTCCACCCCTGTTGTGCAGTTCTTTTAAATAATAACCTGGTCATAATGAAGCACAAGTCCATCATAATTCTAGCTTTCTCCTTGAATCAAGTTAAATAGCACTTTTTTCTTATCATAGGCTCTCATCCCAGGAGACCTTCTGTTTTCATACAAATAGACCTCTAATATTGAAACAAAAGCGACCTATGTTGTTGCTATTTCTCTGAAGCACTCAGGAACTTACAAACTGCTTTTGTTTTGTTTTGCTTTGTTTTGTTTTTAAAGGAATGACTCTGTAAGCCAAAAAGCAGTACAAAGTTTGACCTTTGCTTTGTATCTCTCTCCTCTTTCACCTTAAAACTTTCTATTAGATACTGGCTCAGCTCTACATATGGACATGTCCATCCTTCAGACTATATTTGCCTAAAAGGCAGCAATGCAAATTTGATTAGCCCTAAATGTACATAAAAGGGCTGTCGAGATAGCTCAGCAGACTAGGCTCCCACTTAGGCAACTGCAAGGACCAGGGTACGATCCCCAGCACCACATGCTGCACCAGCCCTGCCCCAGAGACACTGAGCTGCCCACAGAGAATGGACGTGGTAGCCCATGCTATAATCCCCTTGCTGGGGAGGCTGAAAACAGGGGGATCACAAAGAGTGTGAGCTGCATAGTGAAACCTTGTACCAAATACATAAAAATAGGTAGACAGTCAGATAGATAGACAGATAGAATTCTTCACCTTCAAGACTGGGGACACTAAGATAAGAAAGACAAAGGGATAATCAATTGCCATTGAGTAAGAGGAATCCCAGTCTTTACTCGAAACCTGTGGTCACCTTGGATTCCAGCAGAGCCTGCACAAAAGTGAGACTTTGCCCAGCAGAAATAATCTCATGGAAACTGGATTGGACAATGAGAATTTGTCGGGAGCCATCATGCAAAACCATAACCGAGAGAGTGGACAGCAAGAAGAGAGTGCAGAACATGGAACGTTCAGCACCCTGCCAACCACTGTCAGCATACTCCACAGAGTCAAGGAGAACACACCAGCATAAAACGGCAGGAGGAAATGAACTTCCACAAAGTCAAAAAACAGTGCTCTTCCCAGGAACCAGGAGAGAGAAAGCGCTCACTCTTGTGGTTTCCGAGGTTGGAGCCAAAATAGGTATCAGAACCTGGGACAGCTGCCTTTAAACCATATAAGAAGTAAGATGTGGTATTTTTACTCAATTGAATATTATTCAGCTATTTTAAAAGATGCTTTTGTAGATAAATAGATGAACTCGAGACTATATTGGTAAGTGAAATAAATCAGATCCACGCGTGCATACAACGTATTATCTCGTTAGTGAGTAAAGCTAAAAGAGTAATTAAAATCTGAAAGATACAACAGATACTATGAAAATTAAATAATTTGTTCAATGGAAGGGAAAAATTGGGATGAGGGAAAGTACAAGTGAAAGAAAGGAAAAAGATATGTTTATGCACGTATGCAGAATGTCTCAGATAATCGTACTGCCTGTTTCTGCTAGCCTTTTAAAAAGAGCAGTTAATGCCTAAAATTTATTTCTTTTAATTCTTCCTCTTATTTTCTTTCTTTTGAGCCTCTTACAACTTTTTGTTATTGTTTGCTATTTTTCTTTAAACCAATCTTTCACGTTTATAGCTGGTACTCTGAACAACCAATTTGAAAAAAAACATGCAATACTGCAACCATTGTTGAATTCCTATTATTTTATTTAGTAAAATTTTGAATCATTTCTAATGCTGTTTTTTATCACTATTTTGTATACTCTAAAACTAAGTAAAGAAAAAAAGGACAATCGAGTGAAGTGAAGCACAGAGAAACCCAGATATAGTATTTACCCTCTAAATCAATCGAGAGCATTAGATCCACAGAGGTCTCCTGGGGAACTCATCCAGAGCTCGAAATCAGGACACAAGTTAGAGGTGACCAACCCTCCCCGAGGCTTCAGATGGGCAATTGTCTCCAACGGGGTGGTTACCTGAAACCAGACAGTGACAACATGAAGAAGGAGCTTTGTGGAAGAATTGGGTTACTGCCATAACATTTGCGTGAGTTTTTATTCTTATTTCTATGCCTATTGTGCCAAAATTGCAGTTATTTTAACATCATTATTTTGTTGGATTGGGGCTACTCTGCTTGGTCCTCATCATGTCAGACCTGCTCCCTCTCTTCCCTCCTATTCTCCAACTTATCCCATTTTTAGGCCTTCCCTATCCCTCACTATCACATTTTAAATTCCACTCCCCAACCCCTACATCCATCTTAATGGCACAAACATAAAATGAAACTGGAGGAGTTCCTTAGACAAGAAGAATTAACCAGTACTATAAATTAAACAGTATTATGTCAAGCTACATCAGGAGAACCCTAACAATGCTACACTTAGGGGAACTAGACAAATTACCACCAAAAATATTAGCAGTCATCAATAATCTCGCAGTCTGCCCCAATCTCTAAGTACATTGCCTCCTGTCCACATACATTCTAAGGAATACACAAATACTCTCCCAAACCATCTCTGCAACAGCCCTTTACCCCAGCTATAAAATAACTCAGAGTCCTATCTTCTTTTCACCTATTAAATATACCTTATTTTCTTCTCTTCCAATTGATTTACCTCCTTCCCTTTATCTTCTTCTTCATGACCCTACATCTCAGTGCAATACTGTCTGTAAGGAGTATTGAAAAAAGGGCTAAATTAGCATGATGCATATATGCTTGATTCTGTTGTCATGGTTACAACCACTAGAAATTCCTTACCACATAGTGACAGGAACCAACCTAATTAAAATGAAAAGTTTCCAGGGATGAACAACATCCACAGACAAATAAAGCCATGAACACATTACTGGAAAATGGGTTCTAGCTAAGAGCTCTTCATATCAGTGACAATCTCCTCACTCAATATAATCACAACTACCAGTGACAAAAATAAAAATTAGATTATTCACATATGCATATATATAATTGTATATATTATTATCTTAATATATTACATATTATATATGTGAGATACATACAAAAAGAGACAGAGTTAGACAGAAATAGAGAAACATGAGAAAACATGGCAATAAAAGGCCTCAAGGGTCTCCAAATCTCCTAAAGCACACTGAAAAGGTAATGACATAGAGGAAAGCAAGCACCAGCTAGCAGAACTTACAAACTGATTAAGGGGTAAATAAACTTGGTAAATTCAAAGAAGAAATGATCCCCAAAAAAATAATGGAATTGACATATAAAGTGACTGTGTATATGAAAGAAATAAAAATTTAGTAGAGTTTGCAATGGCAATATAATATGCCAGAACTGATGAGACAAAATAAAAATTTACTATAAGAGGGAAATTTATTGTACTCCATGCTCACATTGCAAAAGAATATATCAGGTTAAACTACTTTAATTAAGGACCTCAAGATACTGTTAAAAAAAAACAAGAGGACAAACTAATATTGCTTAGAAGGGGAAATAACAAATATTAGAGTGGAAATAAATGAAAAAGCTGAAAACAATACAAAGAATCAATGAAATAACTGATTCTTTGAAATCATTTTTTAAAACTAGATAAACCTTAGCCAAACTTACTATAGAAACAGAAAAATTTGCAGTGTTGGAATTAGAAATTAAACAGATGAAAGCATTCTCTGCTTCACTGCCATCCAGGTGGCTAGTAACTACATTGTATAAAATCTTGTACTACAACAAACTGTAAAATCATGAAGATGGCACTGTTCCTAGACACATATGAATTACCAAATAGAACCAAAAATAAATATAAACTCATAGCAGTCAAATATATTATATTGACACATTAATTTAAAAAAAAAAAAACCCTACCAACTTAAAAAAGCTCTTGGGACTGGAGAGATGGCTCAATAGAATAACCACTTGCCTGGCAAGTGCAAGGGCCTGAGTTCAACCCCTGGTCCACAAAAGAAAAAATCTACACCAAAACATATAATAGTCAAGATTTCAGAAATAAAAGAACAAAATCTTGCAGTTAGAGAAAAGAAAAAAGTCACCCATATGAAAAAATCATAGCAGACTTCAATGGCAGTATAATATGCCAGAACTGGTGAGACAAAATAAAAATTTACTATAAGAGGGAAATTTATTGTACTCCATGCTCACATTGCAAAAGAATATATCAGGTTAAACTACTTTAATTAAGGACCTCAAGACAAACTTCAGGAAAGCTTGGAGTAATTTAAATTCCTAAAAGTAAACAACATCCAACCCAGATTGGCATACTGATGCTGCACAAGTATCTTTCAAATCTTATAGAGAAATTTGACACACAATAACGAACACCTGAAGAAATTTATGACCACCAACCCAGAACTTCAAAGTATTCTGAAGGATATTGCAGATAGAGATAATGAAAACTAAAACTTCATGAGCCTCAGTGGATGTATCCACCAGGCAAGCAAGGAATGAAAAAGAGGAAAAAAATAACTGGAAAATAGTGTGGGAAGAATAAATCAATATTTAGCAGTTATACCCATAAATGTAAATGGTCTGAATCCACCAGTCAAAAGAAAGATTGGCAGAATGGACCAAGAAACAAAATCCAACAACGTGCTGGTATACATGAAACACAAATAACTCAAAAAGAATTTCATTGACTGAAATTGAAAGTATGAGAAAGCAAGACTCCATGTGATAAGATTCTGGAAGGAAGCATGGGTAGCTATTCTATTTTCAAACAAAGTGGATTTTAAGACATGACTGATTAAGAGACAGAGAAGGTCACACATACTTATAAAGGAAACAATCAAAGAGGAAAAGATAAAAGTCATAAATATATATGCAACAAATTCAAGTGTACCCAATTAGGGCCAGCCAAATAACTCAGCAGATTAAAGCACCTGCGTCGGCAGCCACAGGGCCTGGGATTCAATCCCCGACATACTGTGCCAGCCCCATCCTCTGGGCACTAAGACAGTGAATGAGACTTCATGTGTTGGCGGGCACCTGTAATCCTAGTGCTTAGGAGGCTGAAAACAGAAGTATCACTATGAGTCCAATCTGTGTAGTAAGGCTCTGTAGACCCTGTACTAAATACATAAAAAGTGCACCCAGCTGTACAAAACAAGTATCAATAAAAATGAAAAATCAAATAAGAACTAATACATCTGTAATAGAGGACCTCATTACCGCAATATGACAAATAGATAAAGTAGATGAAAAATTTAAAAAATTTCAGAATTTAACCCAACCACTGGACAAAGAGACTTAGTGACTATTTATAGAGTGTTCCAAGCCACAGCACTAGAATACACATTCTTCTTAGCTTCACATTGAATTTACTTCAAAATAGACACATACTAGCTCATAGAACATATTTAAATAAATGCAAAGAAATTGAAATTATCTCATACACACTATCAGACCATAGTGCAATGAAATTGGAAGTCAATAGTGAAAGAAACCACAAAAATGCATAAACATATGGAAATTTAAAACAAATCTCCCCAAACAATCAGTCACAGGGAAAATTAAAGGAGAAATTAGTCAGTTTCTATAATTAAATGATAATGACAATATGACATATCAGAACATATGGACAAAATGAAAACAGTCCTACCACAGAAATTTTTAGCATTCAATTCCCCCATCAGAAAAATAGAGCATGATGAAATAACCCAATTTGAACCTGAACCTACTAGCAAAAAAGACCAAGTTGAACCAAAGCATATATTAGGGAAGAGATTACAAAAGTCAAAGCAGAAACTAATGCAATAAAGACTAAGAAAACAATGTATAATATCAATGAATTAAAGAGTTGGTTCTTTGAAAGCCTAAATAAAACAGACAACCCATTTGTCATCCTTATTGAAAGAGTCAAATTCATGCAATTAATAATGAAAAGGAATGATTAAAACAGGTCCTTCAGAAATCTAGAAGGTCATCAATATCTATTTCAAGAACTTCTTCCTAATAAGATAGAAAACAGAAGAAATGGACAAACTCTGAGATACATATGAATTATCAAAGTTGAATCAAGACATAAAAATTCTAAATAACTCAATATCAGTCAATTAAATAAAAAAGAAATTAAAAACCTGCCAACAAGGAAAAGCACAAGTCCTGATGGATGCATTGCCAAATTCTGTAAGAATTCTAGAAAGGATCAAATTCCACAACTCTTCATACTAATAAAATCAAGAGGGAAGCAATATTCCCTAATTCATTCTTGAAAGTGAACGTTACTCTATACCAAAATTGCAGAAGGTCCCAATCAAAAAGGAGAACTACAGGTCAATCTCCAAAATCAACATACATCCAAAAATACACAATAAAATACTAGCAAAGAGAATACAGCAAATCATCAAGAAGATTATACACCATGAGAAAGTGAAATTCATCTCAGGGATGCAGGGATGGTTCAACATAAGTAAATCATTTACCTGTAAAGGCCTCAAGTTTGTCCTTTTTTATAGGTGAATGAATGCAACTTGAGGCTAAATTCATAAATGAAATAAATCAGATATATATATAGATATAGATAGATAGATAGATAGATAGATATAGATATAGATATAGATATAGATATAGATATAGATATAGATATAGATATAGATATAGATATAGATATAGATATATAGTGTAAGAACCTGAAAGAATAAAGAAATAATAGGCATAGTAGAATGGAAAGAAATAACAATAGGAACAGGAACAAACAATAAAGATAAAGGGAAAGGAAAAAAGATAGAAAAATACATAAATCAATAAATGCAATGAATATATTAAAAGAACACAAAACAAAAACCACATGATAATCTCAATAGACATATTGAAAGCATTTATAAAAGCCTAACATTTTTAAATGGTAAAAAATATCCTACAGAATATTACAATCAATTATTTTTATCTCAACCTGATAGCTCATAGAGCATATTTAAATAAATGCAAAGAAATTGAAATAAGCAATTACCATACTAAATGGTCAAAAAGCTGAAAGCTTTTATGGTAAAATCGCAAAGACAAGGATGTCCACATCACTGCTCCTATTAAATACATTTCTAGAAGCATTATATCCAGTAATTAGACAATAAAAGGAATAAAGAGAGGAGAGGAAGAAGTTAAATTATAGTTGCTTCTGGATAACAGAATACTATATAGAAAGGAATCTAAAAACACCAAAAGACTTCTAAATTTAATAAATAAGTTCAGTAGCATAGCTAGACACATGGCACTCAAAAATCTATAGAATTCCTGCACACAAATAAGAAATTCAAAAATGGCAGAAATTGGGGAAACCACACCTTTCATAATAGCATCCAAACTTCTACTCTGAAAAAAAAGGGGACCAAAGAGAATATCAGAAAATTGAAACATACTGCTTGTTCCTGGATAGAAAGAAAAATATATAATAAAATAGCCATATTTCCAAAAACTTTTATATAAATTTAATGTAAACCTGATCAAAATACCACTAACATACCTAACAGAATTTGAGAAAACAATCCAAAAATTTATCTGGAACTGGAACAAATTAGAATAAAAAATTGATACTGGGAGACAATGAAAATCACAAGGCATTATAATCCCTGACTTGAAGTTATACTACAAACATACAATGATACAAAAGACTACAACATAGTACTAGCACAACAAACAAACCTTAAGATCATTGGAATATATTAAAAGATGCAGAAACAACTACAAATACACTCAGGCACCTTATTTTTTACAAAAGGGCCAAACATGTTCACTAGAAGAAAGATAGTCTTAATACATAGTTCTGGAAAAACAATTATACATGCTAATGACTAAAACTAGACACACTAAACTAAAGTCAAAACGGATCATATATTTAAATAATGAAGCAGAAACACTAATTATACTGGAAGAGTAAGAAAGTAGAAATCTTGGAGGATTTATGAACAAATCCCACACTGCATGGGAAATACTTCAAAGAATCAACACCTGGGTTCTCATCTTATCAAAAAACTTTCTGTATATCAAAAGAAATTACCAACTGAGTGAAAAGACAATCCACAGAGTAGGAAAAATTTTTAGCCAATTGTACCTCACACAAAGACCTTCCATCTAGAATATGTAAAGAATTACAAAAACAAAACAGATCTCCCTAATTCAAAGACTCAGTCCAAAAATATGCATGTGAGATAAGAGATGAATACACACTTCTCAGATGAAAAAATATAAATGGCAAAAAAACACATGAAAAAAAGTTCAGCATCACTTGCCATTTGAATATGCAAATTGAAACAACACTGAGATTCCATCTAACCCCAGAAAGAACAGCTATCATTAAAAAAAAAACAAAATCAACCAATAATGAATGCTGGAGGAGCTGTGGAGAAAAAGGAACCTTTTCCACTGTTCATAGGAGTGTAGAGTTGTGCAACCACTATGGAAATCAGTATATTCTTCAAAATCCCATTGGAACCAGCTATTCCCCTTCTGTGTATCTCCCCAGAAGAATTAAAAATATCAGACCTCAGCAATATATGTACATCTATGTTAATAGCAGCCCTATTTGTGGCAGCTAGAACTTGGAAACAATCAAAATGTGCATCACCCTGAGGAATAGATAAAAAGGATGTAGATTTTTTATACAATGGAGTATTACTCAGCTATAAATAAGAATAAACTTGAGACTATTATAGGTAAATTGATACTTACACATAAGTGAAATAGATCAAACTCACATATGTAAACATCATTTTGTCTCCCTGGTGTGAGAAACTTAAAAGAATAAATAAGATCTAAAATATACAAAGATACTGTGAAAAGGCAAGAAGTTGTTCAAAAAGAAAAGGGAATTGGATCTCATCTGGCCCAAACTCAGGCCCAGCGAGTGTGGGGGTGAGTTCCTGCACTTGCCTACACTGGCGGATCCAGTTGAGGCCAGCCCCTGAGTGAGTCCTTCACAGCATTCTTGGGATCCTTTCCACCCTGCTTTCTAGGGAAATCTCCACCCCTCCCATCCACTCCAAGCCCAGGTCCAGCTAGTATGTGGGAGAGCTTCTGCACTCTCCTGCACCCCCTGGACCAGCGGCACAACAAAGGAGCACTACAGACCCACTAATGTGCCAGAGGGGCACAACAGGTTCACTTCCAAAGGCTGCAGCAGGAAAGAGCTTAGCACAAGAGCTAGACTCAAGCCAGGAATAACTGGATAAACTCATGCTTAATAGATATGCACCCAAACTTCAGTAGGTGCTAAGGTTATAACTGCACCAAAGCTGTACACGAAAGGTCAGAAGTCAGAGCTATACAAAATGACAAAGAGAAGGAACAAAATGCAATCTCAGGCCTTGAGGCCACCAAAAGTGATATGCACCAAGAACAAGTGCAGAGGACACTACCTCAGCTGAAATGTATGAATTAATAGCATCGGAAGTAAAGAAACAACAGCAGAAAGGTGTAGAGGAACTCAGAGCAAAATTAATTTCTAAAGAAATTTCTGAATTCATAGCATCTGAAATAAAGAAATAACTGCAGAAAAAAATAAGGAGGAAACCCAGTGCCTGCCCAGAACAAGTGCAGAGGAAATGTATGAATTAATAGTCCCAGAAGTAAAAAAGCAACAGCAAGAAGGGGTAGAGGAACTTAAAGCAGAATTAATTTCTGAAATAAAAAAAGAAATCTCTGAATTCATAGCATCTAAAGGAAAGAATCAAATGCAGAAACATATGGAGGAAACCCAACCTGAAAAAAACTTTGCAGTAAAAGAATTAATAGCTGCTTCTAAATGAGACATTGATTAAAAAAAAAAATAGAGGAGGAGATTAGAAAAATGATGGACTCCTTCCATGAGCAATACAGGAAAGAAATAGATCACGTGAAGCAGAGTCAAACAGATATACAGGAACTTAAAATTCCAAACACAAGCCTGCAAATTCGTTTGAGTAAAAGTGAAGTGTCAGATCTTGAAGACACTGGCACAGCTAGAGAAAAGGTAAGAAAAGATCTCTTAAAAACAACTAGAATGCATGAAAATATAATTAATCTCCTCCAAGACAATGCAAAAATAAACAATGTGAGAATAATAGGTGTTGATGAGAAAGAAGGAGTCAATACAAATGAGGAAAAAAGAATATGGGCAGAAGTAATAGCAGAAAACCAATTTTGAGGAAACAATCTAACCAAAGCATACAGAATGCCAAATAACTTCAACCCAGTTAAAAACTAAGACATATAATAGTCAAGATCCCAGAAATCCTGTACAAGAATAACATACTGAAAGTCGCTAGAGAAAAGAAGCAGATTACATTCAAAGGAAAACCCATTAGAATTAGAGCCAAATTTTCATCACAAACCATGAAGGCAAGAGCATAGAGCACAGTACTTCAAATCCTCTATGAAAACAGCTTCCAGCCCAGACTACTATACCCTGCAAAATTTTCTTTCAAGTTTGAGGGAGAAGTGAAATATTTCCATGACAAAGAACAACTAAACAATTTCATAATGACAAAGCCAACCCTTCACAGACTACTGAAAGATGTTCTAGAGAGGGAACAAAATGATCAGAACTCCACAAAGGAGAATAGAAGGAACCCACTAAATAGGGTAAACAATTAAACACAAGACAAAAAGGAGTAAACAACAGCAGGTAATTAACATGTCAACCATAAGTCAACACATCTCAATTATAACCATCAAGGTAAATGGACTCAATTCACCAATTAAGAGAAATAGACCGGCACAGTGGATTAAGAAACAAAACCCAACAACATGCTGTATACAAGAAACACATTCATAGGCTGAAAGCCAAAGGATGGAAAACAATGCTACATGTCCCAGCACATCAGAAAAACGCAGGTTTAGAAATCATATTCTCAGACATTCTCAACTTCAAACCAATAACGATCAAGTGAAATAAAGAAGGCCACTCTATACTGGCTAGAGGAAAAATTCAAGAGGAAGAGGTAACACTCATAAATACCTATGCACCAAACACAGAAGCCTCCAACTATATAAGACAAATCTTAATGGACATGAAAAACCTAATATCTAAGACCACAGTCTTAACAGGAGACCTTAACACCTCCTTATCTCAAAGAGATAGATCAACCAGACAAAAAATTATCAAGCAAGTAGCAGAACTGAACCAGAGCTTAAAACAAATGAACCTGGGGAACATATACAGAGTGTTCCACCCAACCACAGATTAATACACAGTTTTTTCAGTGGCACACGGGTCATTTTCCAACACAGACCACATACTGGTCCAGAGGTCATGCTTAAGTATATGCAAAAAATCAGAAATTATCCCATGCATATTATCTGACCACAGTACAATGAAACTGGAAATAAACAACAGAAGAAACCAGAAAAACTCACTAAATTCATGGAAATTAGACAACACCCTACTGGAAAATCAATGGGTCTCTGATGAAATCAAACAAGAAATTCAACAACATCTGCAACTCAATGAAAATTCAAGCACAACTTATCAGAATTTATGGGATGTGATGAAAGCAGTTCTCAGAGGCAAATTTATAGCTATGAACTCACACATTGGGAAAACAGGGCGAAAACAAATAAACACCCTAATGCCACACCTCCAACAACTAGAAAAGGAAGAGCAAACCAAACCCAAAGCCCAAATACAGGAAGAAATCATAAAAATTAGAGCAGAAATGAACTCAACTGAGATGAAGAAAACAGTTCAAACAATTAACGAATCAAGAAGTTGGTTCTTTCAGAGATTAAATAAAATC
>PVKA01051951.1:0-11953 GCA_004027165.1 Ctenomys sociabilis | reverse complement strand
CTTTTTTTTTTTTTTTTTTTTTTTTTTTGAAACTGGGGCTTGCCAGGCAAGTGCTTATTCTACTGAGCTTTCTCCCCAGCACTCTCTCCCCCTCTCTCCCTCTCTTCTTCCCTCTTCTCTCTCTCTCTCTCTCTCTCTCTCTCTCTCTCTCTCTCTCTCTCTCTCTCTCTCTCTCTCTCCTCCCCTCTTTTTCATACCAGGAGTGAAACTTAAGACCTTATGCCCGTCAGAAGCTGTTCCAGCTCCTCCTGTCTCAGCTATTTGTCAAATGTCCTTTTTATCTCCTGACTGCACTTCAGCCCTCTGCCTGCCCCCAGAATCCTTGTGGGCCTAACAATCCCATTAGTGTAGCCTCAAGAGAGGAGTCTTAATCCTCTCACTGTCAGCAGGATAAATGCCAGCACCAGTGCCCTGTTGAGCCATATCCAACCACTGGCACCTGTGGCCCCAGAGACCCATCTGGCATTAGGTGAGTAGTGGCCCTATCCCATTGCCTTTCCTGGCAACCAAGCGTATGCCCAACTATCCAGGGTAGGGGGAAGCCCACAAGTCTTCACCTCAGCTAAGCTCTGGGCTCTTCAGAAGTCTACCCCCAGGGCCGGGCGTGGTGGCGCATGCCTGTAATCCCAGCACTCGGGAGGCTGAGGCAGGAGGATTGTTGTGAGTTCGAGACCAGTCTGAGCTACAAAGTGAGCTTAAGGCCAGCCTGAACTGCATAGTGAGACCCTGTCTCAAAAAGACAAAAAAAAAAAAAAAAAAAGAAGTCTACCCCCATTGCCAACCTTTACAGGGAACACTGCCGACCACCTCCTTTGCCCCAGTATCAGATCGTGTACCACTGTCCACAAGGCCAGCGATGTGATGGTCTGGGACTCTCAGGCCATGTAAGATCAGTTGGCTAAGTGGCACCAGTCCCAGGATTCCCATGCGATCTCCACAATACCAGCTACCAACCATGAGCGATGACCTGGAGAGGAGAACTGCCTTGGCCTAGGCTATCAGGAAGTAAGGGGCTAGGAGTCATTAGGATGAGCAGCCAGGACCACCAGGCTCCTGAGTCTGGGTTCTTCCAAGCCTGGTGCCATGTCCAAGGACCAAGGTTACACCAGGTAACAGAAGTAGGACAGAGGCCACCTGCCTTCATCACCTCTCAGTCTTAGCCCCAGTGCCCCAACAAATAGATGGTAGTGGCCCAAGGCTGGAGTCATTTAGGAGAAGTGACCCTAAAAGGTATTCCCAGGAGGGTCTAAGGCCAAGAACAGTATTTCTGCCCATATAATGTATGCAGCCTTAGAATTTTTTTTTTTTCTTTTTTTTTGGTCTTTTTGGAGACAGGGTCTCACTGTGCAGTTCAGGCTGGCCTCAAACCCACTTTGTAGCTCAGGCTGGTCTCGAACTCACAACAATCCTCCTGCCTCAGATTCCCAAGTGCTGGGATTACAGGCATGCACCACCACGCCCGGCTAGCCTTAGAATATTCTGGCAAGGTGTGCAGAACATTCTGTGTAGTCCCTGGGAGATTAGGAGTCTCTTTCTGCTCTAATAGGCTTAGAGGAAGCTAAACTGCCCTTGGCCAAGGTTACTGGGGCTCAGGGCATCTAGATGAGGCTATGGGGAGGGGGGAGGTCACACTGGGTGGCACCTGCAAGGACAATGCCTTGTGCAGAACTGCCTCACCAGAGCCAGGAAGTAACAGTAAATCAAAGCAGGCCCCAAACAGTGTCAGAGGGAGGACACTGGGAGACCAAAAGAGTAGCAACTTCCCTTATGTTTCTGTACCTCAGCTTGACTCTGAAATGGGGCCATTTACATAGCTCAATAGGTAGCTGGTCCTGAGATAGGGGCTCTTCCCTTAGGATGCCCCTGCCCTCCCCTTGTGTGGGCTATCATCCATCATCCTTACTTTGTCCCACCCCAAAAGAAAGGCAACAAACAGAAAAATAAGCACATAAATATGAGAAGAGATTCACACAAGCATACTAATAAACTAGAAGTTTGGGCTAATTTGTGATATTAATAAATAAATGAGGACCTGGGGACAGAGTGACCATGGGGGATGGAGCAGAGAGGGATGTTCAAGAACAAGGCAGCCCAAAGCCTGGGCCAGGCATATAGTTCAATGGCATAGTGCCTGACCAACAAGCACAAGGTTCTGAGTTCAATGCCTGATACAGACAAAAAAAAAAAAAAAAAAAAAGAGGTAAAAGAAAAAGTTGGGAAGGCCCAAGGCTGGTGAGGTTTTTTTTTTTTTTGTTTGTTTGCAGAACTCAGGGGTATTGAACTCAGGCCCTTGTGCTTGCCAGGGAATCAGGAAACACTTATTCCACTGAGCCATCTCCCCAACTCTAAGGCTGGTGAGTTTGATCTGCTGGGCCAGGAAGTGGCTCAGTGGGGTCTCATTCCAGCCCTAGCAGGGTCCCCTAGAGGCTTACAATAGTGACAGCTGGATTCAGACTCCAAAGCTACAGGAAAGGGCAGAGGTTCAGTGGCCAAGTGCTAGGAGGACAGGTGGTGGGAATTCCTGGTTTGGGCTTCTCAGGAGGATGAGTCTGGCATGGATGCTGCATGGGATAGAGGCAAGGGAGACTGGGGTAAAGGGATACCAGCACTGTATATGGCCAGCAGTAGTGGTGTGTGTGTGTGTGTGTGTGTGTGTGTGTGTGGCTGCGCCAGGCAGTGCAAATGAGAGTGGGGGGGACCCATGTAGAGCCAGAAGGAGGCTCCCTGGGGCAGAGGCCCCTGAAAAATGGTGGACCTGATCCTCTGCTCCAGGGCAGAGGTTGGCAGCAGGAAGGCTGACCAGGACTCCTCCTATGTTGGCCCTCAGGCTGCATGAGGAGTGCCACCCAACCTGAGGGCATCCAGCAGCCTAGAGTCACTGCAGTATCTCTGCCATTCTCACCATGAACCTGGAGGTGCCCAAGGCTGAGATCCGGTCAGCCACCAGGGTGATAGGAGGACCTGTCACCCCCAGGAAGGGGCCACCTAAGTTTAAGCAGCGGCAAACCAGACAGTTCAAGAGCAAGCCCCCCAAGAAAGGCGTACAAGGGTAAGTAAGACCTGTGAATGGGAGCCTCTCAAAGGGTGGAGTGGTAATTCCCCCAAGCTGCATAGGAAGATGAGATAGAGGCCGCCCAAGGCAGGGAAGGCTGTCACTCACTCCAGGTGCCGGTGCCCACTGTCAAGTCTGGAAAGCAACCCACTGCCACCTAGAGATTTAGCCACTGCCTCACATCAGCAATATGTGTGTACCCTTCCACATTCATCTGTGCACACACAAGCCTGACACAGCCATGCGCACATCCAACAGGCCCTGCTTGCTCCTTTTCTGTTTCTATAACAAAATACCAGAGGTTGGAAACTTTATGCAGAAAACAAGCTTATTTAGCTCAGAGAAGGCTGCAAGTCCCAGATGGGGCAAACTCCATGGTTCCACCTTGGCTAAGGGCCCTGTGGCTCCTTCTAAACATGGCAGAGGCCATCATGGCAGGAGCATCAGCAAAAGGGGGAAAGACAGATCACATGGCAAGGGTTGGCCGGATAGCTCAGTGGATTAAAGCGCCTGCTTAGGCAAATGGGGGGGGGGGGTTGTTTCCAATCCCTGGCCTGCTGTGCCAGCCCTTCTCCCAGAGCACACTGAGATTTCCTTGGAGAACTGGTAGTGGTGGCATATGCCTGTACTTCCAGCAGTTGGGAGGCTGAAAAACAGAAAGGATCACTATGAGTCCATTCTGTGTAGTGAGACCCTATAGAACCTGTACTAAATACATTAAAAAGAAAAACAAAAGATGAGAAGCTGAGAGTGGAGAGTTCTTGGGATCATGTTTATTCTATGGAGTTATAACTGGATCCTGAGAGAACCCCATCAATCCATGTGCCCTTCTGATCTAATTGTCCTTTACTAGACCCTCCCTTAAGGCTCTGCTGCTTCTCAGTATTGCTACATGGGGACTGGGCCTCCAGCTCACAAGCCTCTGAGGAATACAGCACACTACACCTACACACAGCAGGTCCACTCATAGCATCCCACACCCTCCACAGTCACCATGCTGCTTTCTCCCACATGCCTGCCTACTAACCCTGGACCCCAGTGGACTTCTTTTGGCAGCCACCTCAATCTGTGTCCATGGGAGGAATCTCTTCAGCCAGCATAGTAGCTGGAAGATTTGGTCCTGACCTCAGGCCACCATCTACCATTTTTTTTTTTTTTTTTGTCTTTTTTGAGACAAGGTCTTGGTATACAGCTCAGGCTAGCTTTGAGCTCACTTTGTAGCCTAGGCTGACTTCAAACTCACAATAATCCTCCTGCCTCAGCCTCCCAAGTTCTGGGATTACAGGTGTGTGCCACCATGCCCATCTGAACCACCATCTTGACCACTCTGTCTTTGCAGGTTTGGGGATGATATCCCTGGAATGGAAGGTCTAGGAACAGGTAAGAATCCCAAAGAGCTGCCCATGGCCTCCCTCACTTATTACTCAGGGTATTGTCCATTTCTCCTCTGACATTCCCCACCAAATGAGAGGCCCGGAAAGTAGGTTCACCATCTTGAGGACCAGGAGGAAGTCTTGCTGTCCTTTTTGCAAGGGCCTCCTTCCCTAGCTTTTCTCTCAGGCCTGACACACCCCCTCTGCTGGATATGGGGAAGGGCCTACACCCAGTGTATGTGCTCTTATTGGGCCAATTATGGTCTCCTCTTGGGATGTGGAAAACAGAGCCAGAGGATGGGGTGACCCTGGGACCATGGCTCCTCCCTGACTGTGCTCTCCTGCAGACATCACAGTCATCTGCCCTTGGGAGGCCTTCAACCACCTGGAGCTGCATGAGCTGGCACAGTATGGCATCATCTAGTCCAACAGCTGCTTGGAGTCCTGCACCCTCCAGGTGCCCACAGTGAGACCCATTCAGAACCTCTGGCCCTACTGATATCTGACTTCCAAGATGGGATGACCTCAGGCTTTGGACACCAGTTGCAAGGAGGTCCATATCCCCAACTCCTCCAGGCTACCCTGCTCACCTTCCAAAGACCCTGGCCCACACCCTTAGGTCTACAGACAGCCAATCCCAGAATCTCCCCTATTTGTGGCCAGAATGACACAGGAGTGTCCCCCACAACCCAGAGCCCTGCACTTCCCTCACAGCTGGGTGGTCTAGGTGGCACATGGTCAGTCAGGAGCCCTCAGCACATGTGGTGAGACAAAGTTCCTCTACTCATTGCATCAGCCTTTCTAACATGGCCCACCCTTGCTGTCCCTGTTTCAAAATAAATTCGTGTGTCCTTGCTTGTCTGAGGCCTGTCTGTGGGGGAACTGGAGCAGAAAATGAGGGTTGCTTTGGTCCGAACATATGAAGGAAGGTGGACAGTTGGGGGCAGCGGAGGCAGGATCGGCGGGCCAGGTAGAAAATCCACAAACTCATCAATGGCATACCCAGGTTACAGAGCCTTGGCAACTTGGCACATGAATTAGGCCATATCCCCATCTTCTCCCTGTGACCCCAGTCCAATGTATGTGGGTGGCCAGGGCCATCTTCACTGGGAAGGTGGGAATTGGCAAGGTCCATATACCATGGGGGAGGAGCTCATCTCTACGACTTCCAGGCAAGGAAACCAAGGCACAGAGGTCCAGTCAGGAGCCTACACCCCAGCCAAACATGTGCCCATTCTGACCAGAGGATCCCATTTCTGACACCACACAGGAGCAAATCACCCTCACACATCTGTGTAAGCTCTCCAGGTGGTGCACACAGGGTCTCAAGTGCTCTTGACTAGGGTGACCATGTCTTCCCACAGGAATGATTGGACAGTGATTCTTGAAAGGGCCCTCTGTGATTTGGCTAACGGGTCAATCACAAATGGGCTGGCAGGGTGTGGTAGTGCACACCTGTAACTCCAGCACTGGCGAGGCTGAGGCAGGAGGATTGTTGCAAGTTCGAGACCAGCCTGAGTACAAAGTGAGCTTAAGGCCAGCCTGAACTGCAAAGTGAGACCCCTGTCTCCAAAAAGGCAAAAGCAAATCCAAATGAGTCATAATGACCCTGAAGATAAAGTCAAAGCTGAGCTGACCCCTGAGGTAGAGATCCCAGGTGGCTGGAAATTTCTCCATCTTAACCTGGTGGGAGTTCCAAGGATAAGAATTCCTCAGTTGTCCCCTTGAGATTGGTAGCTTACCACAGGAATGTACTCTTGTGACCAGTGTGCCTACCTTCCCAAAACCCTTTGGGTGAAGGCCCAAGAGTCCTTAGCCTTACCCTCAACCCCACCACAGACATGAAAGGGGAAGGTGGCCTCCCAGAAGGAAGGGGCCCCTACAAGTGAGGAAGTGAGGGGCTGGGAGCTGGCCAGGGGAAGGTCAGGTCCAGGGTAAAAGGTGGGTAATCCCCGACTTGTGCTCTTCACACCAGTGAGATGGGAGCCTTCCTAAGGAGTGGGGGATAGGAGCACTTTGTGGGTCCTCAAGAAAGCCAGAAAGACATCAGGTAGTGATACAAAGTTGATTTTAGGGCTTGAGAACAATGGGAAGGAAGGGGGTACAGGATGGAGAGGGAGAGTGAATCACTTGCACTATCCCCCACGACACATATCAGGCCAGCCAGGGGAAGCCTAGAGCCCTGCCTATACCTTGGCCTCTCCCCACCTTGGCCTTGCTCAATGGGGAAGGCAGTATAGGTAGCTCCATGCTCAGGGAGGGCCTGGCCCCGGATCCCCCACTACCTTTTGGGCAGCTAGGGCCTGCAGTAGCAGAATGGCCAGCAGGAGCTCAGCCCCCTGTACTAGCACAATGATGATGGCACAGCCACCTATGGCCTGGATGTTCCCAAGAAGCCACTGTTGCAGCCGAGGGCTACAGCCCTCCAGGTATACAATTTGTTCAGCCGAGGCCTGGTCTAGGCGTAGTACCCTAAAGCCGCACTGGGTGTTCACTGAAGCTCCATCTTCCTGAGGGTTGATACAGCAAGAAGCAGGAAGGCTGCAGGCCTGGACCCCTGGAGAGCTGCAGTTGAAGTACCTGCATAGCACATGAGGATCAGCCCCAGGGGGAGCCCACTGTCTAAACCCCCATGGCTGCTCATGCATGGACCTACATACACTTGTGCACACTCATACATATTTCCATGCACACACTTGCATGAGAACATAGATGTACACACACATGCAAGAACATAAGCACACATGGACATACATGAGCTTCCCACATCCTTGCATGCAGCAGCCTTTTGCCTTTGCAGACAGGAAGTATGTAGTATGAGATGGCTGAAGGGGAGACAAGCGCTTAATGAAGGGCAGTAAGAAGAACTCTCACTCCATAGATGCTGTGGGTTTGTTGGACGAGGCAGAATTTCAGGAGAAGGTGACAGAGCCCTACCAAGTGCTTCTGAAAGGGGCTGAAGGCCACAGTGGAGAGAGGCAGTACTGAGAAGTGACAAAGGGTAAGAGGGTTGAGAGGAGTCTCAGATGGCTAACGGGCTTCTGCACTCATCAGTCCTGACTGTAAGAGGTCCTCACCTGCTCTTGGCCTTCCATGAGCCCCCAGAGCCCTGCATATATGTCTCTGGGCCCTTGGGATGCAGACCTGCATGCTGGTCCCCAGGCTGTCCTCATAGCTGCTGTCTCTAGCAGCAGAACAGCACACCTCATGGAGGTAGCAGAGGGCTTGACAGCAACCTGTGCACTCCGGTTGGTGCCTGGCATCTGGAGGGGCTCAGCTCATTTTAGCAGCAGTTGGGAAGACAGCCATGCTCACCACTAAACCACCAACGCAGATTAGCAGCAGTTGGGAACAAATGACCAGTTATAGAGTCTCCTCTGAGTCCATGTCTTGTAGCTAGTTGGGCTGAAGGCTTCAAGAAGGAGACACTATGTAGTTCACTATGTGGTGTAGGATGGCCTTCAACTCACTGTAGCCCAAACTGGCTTCAGCCTCACAACGATCCTCCTGCCTTAGCCTCCTGGGTGCTGGGATGACAGATGTGCACCACCATGCTCAATTAAGAAGCATACTTTTTTTTTTTTTTTTTTTTTTTTTTTCCCGTGGAACTGGGGATTGAACGCAGGCCCTTGCACTTGCCAGGGAAGCACTTAATCCGCTGAGCCATCTCCCTGGCCCTAAGAAGCACACTTTTTGTCCTTGATGTAACAGGAGCCACAGAAGCTGCTCAAGTGATTGTGGGGAGTAAATCACCAAACACGTATTGCACCAGGTGGGGGCCCCAGCTCAGTACAAGGGTACTTGCCTAGTAGGTATGAGGCCCTGAGTTCTGTTCCTAGCATCACAAAAAATACTTATGTTCCCAAACAATGTTTAAAAACACACACACACACACACACACACACACACACACACAGTGGAATCATAATTTAGAAAAACATTCTGAATTAACCTAAAAGTTATTTTCATTTGACATGGAGATGTTCTAGATGATTAAAAAAAAAGGTTTAGTTTAGTTTGGTTTTTGAGACAGGGTCTCACTACATCATTCAGCATGGCCTTGAACTCACTGCATAACCTAGGCTGGCCTTGAACTCATGGTGATCCTCCTGTCTCAGCCTCTCCATTGCTGGATCTACATGCATGCGATACCATGCCTGGCCAAAAAAAAAAAAGTGACTTTCTAAGCCTTGCTGGTGTGGTTTCTCCATTAACATCACTGTGGCCCTTTGGATCTGTCTAGAAGAGGGTTTAGGCTGGGCTCAAGAGTTGCCAAAAAGGCTGATCTAGTCCTCCAGCCTGCAGACCAAGGACAGGCAAGTACTCCAGCACCTCACGATGTGCATATCTGTGTGTGTGTCTGTATGTGAACTGTTCCTAGAAGAGTGTGCTTGAATATAAGACTGTTCTGTATGTGCTCATGAGAACATCTGAATGTGCATACAGGAGACCTACCAGTGTGCATGTGTGTTCATGTAAATGCACAGGCACCTGCTAACATGTGAGTGAACGTGTGGCTGCCTGACTACCCCTTCCTCTACCCACCCCTGGACTCACAGGTTTTGCTGCCAGTCCTGGTAGGATGCTGCCCCACAGCACCGCAGTCCCAGCTGAACTTGGTCAAGGAGGAAGTGCAGGTCTGGGTCATCCTGGTAGTGGGTGATGGCCACTTGCAAGGTATGTTCAAGGCCGTCCTGTAGGGGACCCCAGAAGGCCACCACCAGGACCCCTGCCAGTGCTTCCAGCACCAGGAAGCCAAGGATGGCCCCACAGAAGCAGCGCAAGAGGCTGCTGTTTTCACAAAGGGCCCCCAGGCAGCCGGCCAGACTCACAACACTGACCGCCAGCCCACCAAGCACCAGCCCCAGCATCGGGTCTGGGGGCGGGGCTTCCCCCAAGCCATTTTCCAGAGAACCCTTGACAGTTAGGCCCCAGAGCCCTACAGCCAGGATGAAGAGGCTCAGCAGGGAGAAGAGGAAGTTGGAGAGAAAGGCGAGACACTTGATACAACGGCTCCCCATGGGAAGGGAGGCAGCTGGGCCTCCGCTCCAGGCTTGGTGCTTGGTCCCAAAAACATGACAGCAGCAGCTCCAGACCTCCATCTTGTCTTCCTGGGGTACTGGACCTACGTGGCTTGGTGTGGCTAGATTGTCCATGGAGAGGGGCAGCTCCTGGCCTATAGTATCCTGCAAAGAGAAGGGGAATCAGAGATCTACCAGAGTGATCCTAGTCACTCAGACCCTGTAATGATCAGGACAATCAGCAAGGGGGCTCCTCAGCAGGGATCAGCTCAGAGTTAGTTTGCTGCTTAGTGATGTGACTGTTGGGGCCCCGCCTCCTCTAGGATGATAACCACAGAGTGCAAGACCTGTGGTGAAAACTAAGAAGACAGTGGTTGATAAATGTTCCTCTCCTCTCTCCTGTACCTGAGCTATAGAAGGGCCCACTCTGGTCTTGCCTTCCTGCAGTGCAAGAATGTGTAGGAAAGATACTTTCTCTGGGTCCCATATGACTCTGCTGAGGTCAGTCTTTAAGCACTGTGCAGTGCAGTGACTATGTGAAGCTACAATGGGGCTCCTCACCCAGGCCTGGCAGGGCAGTATGGCTGCCTCTCCTCTGAAACCATCCTTGATGTTCTAGGACCCACTCAGCCTGCTCCACCAACTGAGCTCCCATGAAAGCAGGTACCATGCTGGGCCCTACAGTAGAGGTGGCAGGAAGGGACAGGAGAGCTTCAAGAGACCAAGAAGTCCACCAGGAACAGCAGGTAAGAGGAAAACAGGTGCAGGGAAAGGGGGAACAGCCCCACAGGTACCCAGTTCTGTTAAAAATGAGGTTTGACATTGGGAAGAATTTAGAAGCTGGGGCAAATGCTCAGGCAAGGCTTCTCTTTCCATCAGGAAGATACTGGCCCTCCGGCCAGTGCTCTCTGACTTTAAGTTGAGTCTCCTTTATTCCAAATTTGGAGCAGGGGCTAGGAGGGCTAACTTATCAGTCCTTGGCCCAAACAAATCACAGCGAGTAAACGGATAGGTCCTCAAGCCCAGTTAGCCAGACAAGGACTGCCAGAGGTCATCGATGGTGGAGCTCCACCTCTCTTATACCCTAAGCCAGAGTTATAGCCCTAGAACCACAGGAGCCCCAGAGGCTAGGAGTAGGGCACTGGGCTGGGATATGGCTCAGTGCGACAAGCTTGTGTGAGGCTCTGGGTTCAGTCCCCACTCTCAGCACCATGTCCACTTCATCCACACTCACCTGGTGGAAAGCTACAGCATACCACAAGGCTTGGGTGGGGCTAGGGTGGTGTGAGAGCCCATCCCAGGGCCTCCCCTGGGGCATCAGGGCTGGGGAATATCTCCCAGCTAGTGAGGCCACAGAGCTTGGCTTACCTGGGGGAGCAAGGGGCTCCATTCTTCCTTCTCCATCCTCTCATGAAAAGAGAAACCCTCAGCACAGGGCTAGGACAAATGACTGGTTACCCTCTGGCTAGGGCTTTTGGGTTCCTGGACTGTTCTGTGAGTTGTGCAGCTCAGACTGGCGGCAATTGCAAGGGCTACCCACACTCCAGAGTCACAGTAGGATCATGTGAGCAGTCACATTTTAGGGCTTAAGGCGGGCCCTGCCTGTGGAGATGTAGACATCTTTTTTCTCCACCCCCCCCAGCTTTGGCCTCAGCTCTGGGAATTTCCTTGGGAACGGGGTACACAGTATTCAGTTTATGGCCATCATTTTAGGGCCCAGTATGGGCCTCAGTCTTAACAGGTCCAGGGTCAGCTCCAACAGCCCTTCAGAATGGGGCTAGGGTGGTGTGAGAGCCCATCACTAGAATAAGTGCTTGCCTGGCAAGTGCAAAGGTCTGAGTTCAATCCTCAGTTCTAAAAAAAAAAAAAAAAAAAAAAAAAAAATAGACAGCTCCTCTAGGGGAAGGACTGGTTGAGCATATGTATGTAGTATAACAATGTAATTGACATACATATAGATCTGCAGTACTATGGAGCAAACCTAGGGCTTTATACGTTAGGCACCACCACCACTGAACTACTTCTCATCCATTTTTATTTTTTCTTTTTTAAAATTTTTGTTTTATTGAAGTACAAATATCAATGAGACAGTTTTAAGATACCTTGCCAGGCTGGGCGTAGTGGCACATGCCTGTAATCCCAGCACTTGGGAGGCTGAGGCAGGAGGATTGTTGTGAGTTCGAGACCAGCCTAAGCTACAAAGTGAACTTAAGGCCAGCCTGAACTGCATAGTGAGACCCTGTCTCAAAAAGACCAAAAAGGCTGGGGAGATGGTTCAGTGGAATAAGTGCTTCCCTGGCAAGTACAAGGGTCTCAGTTCAATCCCCAGTTCCACAAAAAAGAAAAAAAAAATTGAAATATGTTTAGCCGGGCGTGGTGGCACATACCTGTAATCCCAGCACTCGGGAGGCTGAGGCAGGAGGATTGTTGTGAGTTCGAGACCAGCCTGAGCTACAACGCGAGCTTAAGGCCAGCCTGAGCTGCATAGTGAGACCCTGCCTCAAAAA
>PVKA01051950.1:0-11954 GCA_004027165.1 Ctenomys sociabilis | reverse complement strand
AGGATTGTTGTGAGTTTGAGACCAGCCTGAGCTACAAAGTGAGCTTAAGGCCAGCCTGAACCGCATAGTGAGACCCTGTCTCAAAAAAAAAAAAAAAAAAAAAAAAAAAAAAAGGGGGTCCCGGAAAAGCGCAGTGGAAGATGAGGAGCAGGGCGGTGACCAGAGCAGAAAGTCTGCTGGGAAGAGGAGGGAGACCCAGCCGGACAGCATAGAGCTTCCAGGAAAGAACTTCTGGCTAATATATACGACTGCTGGCCACCCTCCCCCCCTGCCAGATCCTGCCTGCTGATTGTGCACCCTGCCATATCTGTGAAGGTGTGCTCAGGGGCCAAGGGTACCGCCCAGCAGCATAAGCGCCTGCCTGGCGGGTGCCAGGGCCTGAGTTGGTCCCTGGTACAAAAAGAAAAAGAAGAAGAAGAAGGGGGGGGGGAAGAAGAGGAAGGGGGGAAGGGGGAGGAGGAGGGAAGAAGAGGAGGAGGAGGAAGGAAGAAGAAGAAAGGGAGGAAGAAGAAGAGGAAAGAGAAGAGAAAAAGAAGAAGGTGTTCATGGGTCTTACTAAAATTTGAGCTCTGAATTATCTGGATTTTCCATGAGGCCAGATAGATCCTGAAAAGGTCAACAGAGGCAGCCAGAGCAGTGAGAGATATGACAATGAAGGACATGATGACAGAACGGGTCGGAGTGATACACACAGCATGTCAAGGATGCAGACTCTGAAAGTGGAGGAGAGAGGCCACCAGCCGAGGGTGGGGGTGTCCCCCTGGGAGCAGGCAAAGGCAGAGAACCAGGTCTTCTCCGACAACCTCCAGGAAGAACACAGCCCTGCCAGTATCTGGGCCCAGCCAGCCCACCTTCACACTCCTGACCTGCACAACCGCAGGAAAATAAATTTATCTTTTTCAAGTCACTACAGCAGAGGTCGTGCGTTTACAGAGGCAGGAAACACCTTTTGGTGAGACAGCTGCCGACGTGTGTGCCTCCTGTGGGTGTGCGCCCTCACGTCACCTGGCTTGGGCTTCTCAATCAATGCCTGCTCCTTGAAATGACCTCATGAGCTCCTGGGGTCTCCGTGTCCCTCCCAGACAACAAAACTAAAGTTCTAGCTGCCTCTGTGCGCTCACAGCCGGCAGGGTGCCTCAAGGCAGCTTGTTCTCTAGCATAGTCCTTGCTTTGGCAATTATAAGTAACACCAGAGACAACATCCTGCATCTTTTTGAAACAATTTGCTTGCACTTTTTTCGTGGGTCTCCATTCATCCAGCTCACTTTTTTGTCCCAGTTGTTTCCACTAATTGCCCCAATCGCCCAGGATACAAGTACCCGGCCCCAGCCTCGCTCTCCGCCTCCTGGCATGTTAAGCTTGTTCTGACCCAATATCCACTATGTGAGCTCTGGTCACTCAGACCCAAGCGAGGCCTCCTCCAAGGAGCAGAAATCCTGGGCATTGTGCTGACACAGGCAGCAGCAACTTGCTCCTGGGATAGCAGCAAGGAACATTCCTAAGGGCCCGTGTTGGGCCAGAGGGGAGAGGCACCTGACACATCCTGGCTTATTTTATCAGCAACGGCAGTAAGAGAGGTTTTTATTTAAAGAATTAGAAGAGATGGCCGGCCAGTGTTTAGGAAGCTGGTAATTTTCCAGTGTTCCCAAATCGGTAGCCTGGGAATTGTCACTGACTGACCCAGAGGGAAAAGCTGGTTTATTTAAAGGTCTGATTATTATTTTTTTTTTTTCTCCTTGGCAATACAGCAGTGAAGTGTTTTTTCTGTTTCTTTTTTTGTTTGTTTTGGTTTTTTTTTTTTTTTTGTTCGAATTTTGGGGTTTTCGTTGGTTTTTGTTTGTTTTTTAATGAGTCCCTTGTTGACTGCGCTAATAAAAACATCCTACAAGCAAGAACACGATCAGTAAATGATTCCACCTGCTCCAGTGTGCCATCAGAGCTAGACCTAAGGGTTTAGCTTCCCTTGAACTACCTTCCTGTTTCAAAAACTCAGCCTTGCTTGCCTCTGCTCCACACTTAACAGGATTCTCCTGCTTGTGGGTAGGAGGTGCTGTTCAAGCAGGGAGAGGGGACCAGGTAGGAGCCGGGCCCACAGGGCTTTTGGTAAAGTCTGAAAGTAGAGGCTCCTGGGAGATAGGCCCTTGCTGCTCAGGGCTCTGTGCTCTAGCAATCTGATATCCTTTCCTTTTTCCCTTTCCCTCCCCATCTTTTCTCTTTCCTCCCTCTTCTCCCCTCCCAGTCTGATGCTGCCACAGGAAATAGGACCAAGAAGGCTAGGCCTCACAACAGAGAAGCGTTCTTCTGTACCCAGGCAGTCCTGGACTCTGGCAGGGATTCTGACAGGCCTGGAGGTCACTCTTTCTGCCTGCACATATTTGATCCAAAGAACCGAAAAAAGCTGTTGAATTGTGAAGATCTTCACTGTGGTCCAGGTTTTTCTGGGACGTCCCTCTGTGACTTGGGGCCTGGGCCTCAGGCCCTTGCCCTGGGAAATAGCCCAACAATCCTGCTTCCCAGGGAGTAGGCCTTGCCTGTGCCTCAGGGGGAAAAAGCCACTAATATTTATAAATCTGTCTCTAAGGTGGCCTTTCAAACAGCTAACCATGCAAAGGCTGACCCAGCATAGGCCCGATCCTGCACGAGGCCTGCTTCCTCCTGAGGCCTCCCACCCAGGCCGGGAAGCACAGGGCACAGTAGGCCCCCCACCTCCTGGTGGGGCCCCAGGCAACTCCACCACCCATGAATTTCCTTTGGCTCTTTGAGGTTCCCCCCTGAGGCTTCATGAGGGCGCAGCAGGAAATGAGGAACATATTTTTAAATCAGAAGGGGAAGCAATGTCTTTGTGTCAGATAAGTGGCCTGGATCCAGGGCTGAGAGACTGTGGAGCATTTCTCCTTGCAGACAGCAGGTGCTCTTCGAGATGTGGTTATGGCAACAAAATAAATGATGGATAATTGCTTTTGTGACAACTTGCCAATTAAATTAGACTCAGCAGAATAACATAATGACAATTTGTTATGCTCCGGTGGGCACTAACATACCAATCATAATTAAATGCTATGACTGAAATAGAATACCACTCAACGCAGGAATATATAACCCCAATTCCCTCTCCGCGAAACATTATAGGTTGAGGCTTGATTTTAATTTCGGGAAGATAATGGCATTAGCCCATATCCGAGCGGGTCTGTGGAGAGGCCTGTGGTGAGAGGAGCTGGGCCTGAGAGAAGGATAGACCTAGGGAGGAAACGCCCCAGGCGGACGAACAAGCTCTGAGGAAGGGCTGAGGGGCCCTGTGGCCAGAGCAGTGCTTCCTGCGCAGTGGCTACAGCCTACTTCTGTCTTGGGAGCTTCGGAGGCAGAGGACAAATTTGCCAGTGGCTCCGGAGTACCATTGCAGCTCTAAGGCCCGCATCTCTGACTGGTAAGGAGGACCTTAAACTTACTTGCCTCTCCACCCGTACTGCACTTTCTTATCACTTTCCTTAATCCCAAGAAAGGAAGCAGCAGCCTCAAAGGCAAGGGACCCATTCAGAATCACAGCTGGTCGATTACACCCCAGTGACTGCCTTGCACTTTCTTTTTCTTAATACTGGGAATAGAATTCAGGGCCTAGTGCTTACCAGGCAGCCTCCTGTGCCACTGAGCTCTGTCCCCGGCCCTAGAGTGACAGCTTCAAAGCGCCTTCCTCTGGCTTCCTCCTCAGTCTTTTCCTGAACACTCATGGAAGTTGCAAGAACCAGTTATATCAGTGAACATCTGGGAAGGAAATATCGGGTGGAAGGATAGGAGGAGGAGGAAGGGAAAGTGAAAACGGAAGGCCCACGAGGGGTCCAGACTCCCTGCCTGCTCCCGCCAGGTCCTCTCTGCTCACTGAGGATTGGGCCAGGGAGAACAGCTGCTCTGAGCTGATCAAATTTCTCCTCTGGAAAGTGAAACTGAGCTGCTAAGCCAGTCTATAAAGTGGTCATGAATGTGCCTTGATTTATAAGAGCGACTCTGTGTTTTCACGTGTGCCCGGCGAGCCAACCACATGAAGGCCACAGCTCAGCTGCCAAAAACTCAGCTGAGTAATCTAGGTGTCAATGACGTGTTCAAACTCAGTATCTTCGCTCATGGGCCCATGTCCACCCAGGCCACAAGAGGCTAGAGGTGCTTTAAAATCAAATAACAATATTGTTTTCTGTTTTCAAAGTTTAGAAAGAGGTTCTATTCAGACAAACGGCATGGTTGAAGTTTCTTTTTCCTCTTAAAGCTCTTCTGTGGAGGAGGCTAGGAAGGTAGCTCTGTGGTAGAGCTCTTTCATGATGAGGGCCTGGGGTTCAGTCCCCAGCACCACAAACCAAATCATCCAATACTGATGCACTTAAGTAGAGACTCATTCTGCTCCATCCCAGTTCCTGTGGGTGTGGTAGGCAGTTGAATTCAAGAAAAATATTCTAGGCAGTCAGACAGGGCCAGGCCCTCAAGGAGACAAGATGGAAGACAAGGTGACTTCGCAACTTGGAAGAAACATACACTCCCCTGTAGGCCAGACCTCAAGATAAAAGAAGAAACAAACACAGCTACATGCTTCTCTAGGGATGGGCATCAGGGATTGATATTCTACATAGGTATCAATCAACTTGAAAGAGCCAAAATGAGTCACTTGCCTGACCCCAACAGGAAAAGACCCTGTCCGTTATTCATGCCCACTTGCTACGTGACTCGCTTCCCCATTTGGTACTGGATTTAATCAATTTTACCTCAGCAATGGTGCTTGTAATCTCATAGGTTGACCATGGTTTTGTCCCACCACATGCCCACTTAAGCGAGTTCTCATGTTTACCACGACCTTAGACCTGCCTTACCACATGGTTTTCCTCTATAAAAATCCCTGGAAGAGGGACCAGGGAGATGGCTCAGTGGAATAAGCACTTTCCTGGCAAGCACAAGGGCCTGAGTTCAATCCCTGGTTCCGCCAAAAAAAAAAAAAAAAAAAAATCCCTGGAAGAGACAGCTTCCTGGGGACAATCCACTTGAACTTCCCTCTTATCCCTCTCTCAGACAAGAGCTTTCTTTCTCTCAGTACATATATTCTGCTCATAACCTCCATTTGTTCCTAAAATTCATTCTTCAGTTTTAGAGAACATGAACTCCTCCCAGGTACCTTTCAGGTTGGGAGATCAGTTTTTCTCCCTGTGTCATTTGGAAGTTCCCTGTATCATGAGGACCTCTGACAGCCACTTGGTGTGAACTATTTGAGCCTTTCTTCTCCTACATGCATCAGGCTTTATATGTGAAAGATATATGTGAAAGATTTAATTTAAAAATTAAATAAAATAAAATTTTAAAAAATAAAATAAATTTTTCTACAAGAATAGCCTTACTTTTTAAATCCATTTTACTCATTTTACTCTTTAACTTTTAAAAAATTGACTTTTTTTTTTTTTTTTTTTTTGTCTTTTTGGGGGCAAGCATTAGCTATACAGTTTACACTGGCCTTAAACTCACTTCATAGCCCAGTCTGGCCTTGAACTCACAGGGCTCTTCCTACCTCAGCCTCCTGAGGCAGGAAGCTGTAATCCTGGGATTACAGCTGTGCACCACCACACCTAGATAAAAATGGACTTCTGACTTGCATGTTATACTTTGATTTGCCTTTTTTTGAGCTAATACCTTATTTGAAGGTGTAGCTCAGTAGCAGGGCATACAAGGTCTGTGGTTCAGTCTCACAATGCAAGAAATAAATACCTTGTTATATCTCTTCTCTCTTGAAAGAATTCTACATTAAAAAAAAAATCCTAGGTTGGGGAGATAGCTCAGCACCATAAGTGCCTGCCTGGCAAGTGCAAGGTCAGGAGTTTGATCCCCAGTACCATAAAAAAAAAAAAAAAAAAAAAAATCCTAAAAGTATTCATTTCTGGGCCAAATGTCCTATATTCATATCCATCCGAACACTGAATATTAACAATCTCTTTAATTTCTGTCAATTTTGATGGAGAAAATATTGCGGTGGGTTTTTTTTAGCAATGAACACATATATATTTACATAGATATTTAGAAATCCATCCATATTCAGCATAGTAGCATTGTAGCATGACTGTCTTGTGACTTTTTTTGTCTTATTTTTCATTTACTACCCTTTATAAAAGGGCAGTATAGTAATAGCTGGTATGTCATGACAAGAAGTACGTATTTAGAACACCAGAATGGCAGGCCTTTGGAGTGTGACCCTTCTATTACACTTTGTTAAATTCAGTGCAGTTGCTTGGTTCACAGGTATCAGCACGTATAGTTAGTCGGGGTGAGAATCCTACCACTTAACTGCTAGTTTCAAAAATCTGATGTCTCTCAGGAGCATTGTCTTACTCATCTAGTGTGTATAAGTGAAAGGTCTTGCCTCTGTCATGTTTCTCAACTTTCTCCTTGCCCTCTCCTCATTGTCCAATCCTCAAGTTCTCACTTTCCTTTTAATTGCGTTATACTTTTCTATTTGAAATTCTTTTTTTGAGTTACACTAGGGAGACTATACGATATTTGCATAGTCTGTGTTTTTTAATGATTACTGGGATTAATCCTTGTTTCTGGGGCCTTTTTTATTGCTTTGTTTTTTATTTTTGCTGTACCAGGAATTGAGCTCAGGATCTTGCACTTGCCAGGCAGGCACTTATTCTACTAAGCTATCTCCCTGACCTTTGTTTCATGGTTTATATATTGTAAGATGTACTTCCGTGATGAATTCCCCATATATCACACTTGCTCAGTTATCGATGGTATTTTTTTTTTTTTTTTTGAAGTACCGGGGATTGAACTCAGGACCTTGCACTTGCCAGGAAAGTGCTTAATTCTACTGAGCTATCTCCCTGGCCCAAAGGTATTTCTTTTTGGTTACTAGTATATTATGGATGTGTATATATGTGTATATACACATATATTATAGATGCATATTATGGTGCTAACTTTCTGTCAGTTGTCTATGCTTAAAGTACTTTCTTTTACCATGTAACTTTTTTTTTTTTTGGGGCAGAACCGGGGATTGAGCTCAGGCCCTTGTGCTCGCCAGGGAAGCCCTTATTCCACTGAGCCATCTCCCCAGCCCCACCATTTAACTCTTGATTGTTGTTGTTGTTTTGAGACAGTGTCTTAATGTATAGTTCAGACTGACTTTATACTCACTACATATCTGGGCTGGCCTTGAATTTATGGCAATCCTCCTGCCTCAACTGCCCGAGCGCTGAGATTATAGGTGTCCACCATCAGACCTGGCTGGACTGGGCTATTCTTGCCATAACATAAGTCATCGTTTTCTATGCAGTAAACAACTATAGTATTTTCCCCTACTGTGTACTTCCAGGTTTTATGTCATGCTCAAAGAGGTCCTATATTTCTTCTAATACTTTTATTTTTATTTATTTTATTTTATTGAGAAACAAATAGCAATAAGACAGTATCAAAACTGATTAATAGGACAATCTCAATAATTAATACATTGTACATTGTTATCTTCTTAGTGGTTATCCATAGTATAAGAAGCAGACAGGATATCCTGTCCAAATTCTAATACTTTTATAGTTTTAATTTTTTTTATTTCTAGATCATATATATAAGGACGGGTGGCCTGGGAGATAGCTTAGTAGAATAAGTGCTTGCCGGGAGGGTCCCAAGTTCAATTCCCAGTACAGCAAAAAAAAAAAAAAAGGAAGGGTGTAGTACTATATATAGAAGACAAAACTTAACTTTCCCTGAAATTTTACAGTCTATTCTATTTTTGTTTTTTAGGACAGGGTCTACAGGGTCTCACTACTAGATCAGACTCATGGTGATCCTCCTGCTTACACCCTCCCAAATGCTGGGATTACAGGTGCACACCACCATACCCAGTCTCAGGGCACCTGGGGATCAAACTCCCAGCCTCTGCATCCGCCTAAGCAGTCGCTTTAATCTGTTGAGCTATTTGGCTGGCCCTCACAACCTATTCTCAACGGTGTTTATGTAACGATCCATCCTTAACTCACTGATATACGCTGCTATTTTTGTCATATACTTAAAAATACATATGCACAGTTTTTTTTTTCCTGAAGTTCCTATTCTACCCTCCTAATGTGATTGTGTACTTCTATAATTATATCACATGGTTTTGCTATGGCTTTGAAATAAATTTAACAGCTAATAGATAACATCACATCTTTATATTTCAAAATTTTATTGGCAATTTTCTTACATTTATCCTTCCAGTTAAACTTTAATGACAAATCGTTAAGCTAAACTAAAAACTGCAATAGGCTGTGCGTAGACGTGCTTTGATTTTTCATGTTAACTTGGGAAAGACAGTGCAAGAGTCTTTGGATAAAAAGGAGAAACAAAAATGTTCGTCAATGCCCTCTCATACCCTGGATTCCACGGCCAGAACCCAGCATGCTCAGGACGAGTGCAGGGTGGACCCTGCCCCCACGCCCAGCCACACCTCTCAGCCTGCTCCAGCCTTCAGCTCCTGAATTTTCTGTTTGGCTCCGACTCTGAGTCCTGTTGGCCCATAGGTTGTTTTGTCTTCTAGCCACATCTTGTTCTGTAAGCCGTTCCTCTACGAGGTGAGAAGTAGCGTCCGATTCCTCTCAATGAAGTCCAGCAGTAGGGTCAGAATTAGACACTGTCTTTGATGGCATAGAATAGGGAAACTCGGGGATCTTATGATGCTGACTGTCCCTTCTTTTAACTTAATCTCTAACACCCAAAAAATGGGGAAGTGGCTATGGCTTAGAAAAACGGTCATAGATTAATTGGAAGCTTAGGCAAGGGGCTTTGTTGTTGTTGTTGTTGTTGTTTTTTTTTTCCTGTGTTTTAGGGAAGGGTCTACAGGGTGTTCAGAGTCACTACTAGGTCACACTAGTAGTAATGCACCTGTTTACGGCCTCCCAAGAGCTGGGATTACAGGCCTGTCTCGCCACACCCAGTCTCAATTGCCATCTCAGTGTACCCTGGGTTCAGAGCCAGCACAGCAAGCCCCGGCCCCTGCACCTGCTTGTAGGCACTTTAACCCATTAAGCTATTTGGCCAGCCCTTGTTTTTTAAGCAGTGGTAACAGGCAATGCCTTTCCCTAGTACTCATCCTGCCCTGAGCCCCAAAAAGAAGTTGAAAAGAAATATTCTAGAGCTATATTGACCAATACAATTCTAGATACTGTCCCCATGGTGACCAGAGGGTTTTTCAGGGTCAACCCATTGTCTCCCATTTCCTGAAATTCAGTCTCTAGAGGTGTTTGACAAGGCCAGGACTAGGGGGAAGCAAAAGCCAAATCTGTGCCTAGGCTACTGAGGCCACAAGTGTGCCTTGTCCCCGTGCTCCCCTGCCTTGCCTTGCCTACAGCCCAGCCGGGGCACCGGATCCTGTGCAATGGACACTGTGGTCCTCTACCCCAAGCCCCTCTGCACCCAACTGTTGAGGTCTCACAGCTATTATCTACCTGCCCTTCCCAAATGATGCCTTGTCCAGGAAGGATGGCCCATGGCCAAGGCCTGGCTAAGACACCAAACAAAATGCGCAGCCTCACATCTCATGTTGGAAGGGCCCAGAGAGCTATGTGCAGCCTGGGGCTGCCAACAAACAGGAGGCACGGGGCTCCGTGGGCTGCCTCACCTTCCAGAGGTCTCACAGGGCATACTTTGGTGTATGACCTACCATTGACTGGAAATGTAGAAGGTGTCATCTTAGACTGAGCCCCAGGGCAGGGAAGGGCCCCAAAGCAGGTTGGGGCTTCGAGACAGCAGCCTCTTGTCTTGGGCTGTCTGACCTGCAGCTCTATGGAGCCACACCAACCTGGAGAAAGAAAAGACTCCTCTTGGTGTTTCTGGAGAGCCCCGACAGGAGAATAGCACTGTAGGTGACTCGGGTCTTTAAGTGACACATGCCATCTGCAGGAAGCAATATATGCCAGAGGCAAAATCCACCCTGGAGTACTCCTGATAACTGAGCTGTCCCTTGTAAACTGGTTCTTAAAGTTACGAGACGGAGAGATTTCATGGCAGGGAAGGAGTACAGTGAGACCAAGACATTATCAGCAAGGAGAAGGGCCAGGCTTCTTTATTGAGGCTGCAGCCCATGAGCAAGGAGGAGCCAGCTCAAGGAAAGAAAGACGGAAGGGGTGGCTTTCCCCTGATTGGTTGGGCAGGACTGATCTGGAGCCCGAGGTGCAGAAGGAACTGAATGACTTGAGCCTTGAGATCAAATGCAGCATCAGAGGCTGAGCTTTGCCTCCTTAGTGCAGGAAACCAAGCCAGCTACAGTCCTGGCCACACCATGAGGACCGGCGCAAACTCAGAGTGAGAAGCCAGTGTGCCTGGGTAGCTGGAAGGGTGCTCAGATGGATGCTGTCCCCCACATGGCCATCCCTCTGTGTGTGAGTGTCGGCTGCTGAGGAGGCAGAGCTTCTTCCCTCACTGGAAACTGCTTTACCCAAACTACGGCCCTTCCTAGAGGGTGGCATAGCTGGCCAATGATGGGCTGACAAGGCTGGGCATGGGTGGCACATGTCTGTAATCCCAGCACTCTAGAAGGCTGGGTTGGAGTCTTGCCTGGACAACATAGCAAGACACGGTCCCAAAATAAAGATAGTAATCAAAATTTAAAAGGATTGGGGATGTAGCTCAGTGCAGAGGCTCTGGGTTCAACCACTAGCTAGCTAGCTAGATAATTGATAGAAATATAGATGCTAGAGAGACAGACGATAGGTGATAGTGTTCTGGTTTGGAGTTTTTGCAAAAGGAACAATACAATATAGAGTGCGTTTTATAAGATTATTTTATAATTGCCAAGAGAATCATATGTAAAGAGTACAGGCAATCTGTCCCCATGCTAAAGACCAAAGACTCCAGCTGAGGGCCTGGATCCTAATAACCTGCTTGAGTCCAGCTGAAAACCTAGAGCTCATAACACTGCCTCTCACACTTCCAATTAGAGGCCTAGAGCCCCCCACACACACACAAACAATGTCTCCTACAGGCCCGCTTCATGGATCTACGCTAGAAAGGCCCAAAGGTCAGTGGCAGAAGCTAGGAAGACTATGCCAGCGGGATGAAGAGTCTGCGCTAGCAGGCTGAGGGATCTGAACTGGAGCGAGGAAGCAACACTCAAGGTAAAGACCAGAGCTTTCCTGAAAAGTACCACAGCCATTCTCAGCCACAGGGAGGTCCTGAGCTCCTCCAGCCATGAGGAAAGCTGAGTTCCCGTCAGGAAAGCCAAGGTGACAAGCTCCTCCACAAGGGTGAGCAGTGCACCACTTCCCTCTCCAGAGCCAAGAAGTGAGGCTCGAGGTGAGGACTGGAGCTCTCCTAAAATGAACCACAGGCATTCTCAGTGACAACAAGGTCCCAAGCCCCTCCTCCCAAACAGCCACCTTCACCAGGAAAGCCAGCATGACAAGGCCCCCCGCAGAACAGCCCAAGGGAGCCAGCAGCTCCAACACCTTCTCCAAGCAGCTTCCCTGACAGCCTCTCAAGGTTCTGCCTCTTATGCTGCTGGCAACAATCCTCAGGTGGGCTTCCCACAGCCAGCACCAAGCTTGTTCAGTTCAGCTGGGTGTAACAAGTTGACCACCAACTGGCAATGCAATATAGATAGATGATTGATAGATAGATAGATAGACAGACAGACAGACAGACAGACAGCAGGCTGATGGGGAGGGGTGCAAAGGCCCAGCACCCATAGCTGAGAACAATGATGCAAGGCCATCCCTTCTCCAAACTCATTACCCTGAGCCCGAGCCTGCCTTTCTCAGCCCCCTCCGGACATACCTCCCAAGAATAGATTCACGCTGTGTGGGCAGCTCTCAGCTCTCCAACTCTGTCCTCAGGGAGCTCTACCTCAGATGACTCCCAAGCTTAAGACTAAATACCAGGAGCCGGGCATGGTGGCGCATGCCTGTAATCCCAGCACTCGGGAGCCTGAGTCAGGAGGATTATTGTGAGTTCAAGTCCAG
>PVKA01051949.1:0-11954 GCA_004027165.1 Ctenomys sociabilis | reverse complement strand
GCAGGAGGGCTGCTGCCGCCCCATCACGTGCTGCCCGTCGTCGTGCACGGCCGTGGTGTGCAGGCCCTGCTGCTGGGCGACCACCTGCTGCCAGCCGGTGTCGGTGCAGGCGCCGTGCTGCCGGCCCCCGTGCTGCCAGCCCGCGCCCTGCCGCGTGACCTGCAGGGGCCCCAGCCTGGACCCCTGCTGCTGCTGAGCCTCGGAGCAGGCAACTGAATAGGTCTCTGTCCAGCCTGCCAGGACCCCAAGCCAAGCCTGGCTCACCGAGGAAGCCCGCCCTGGGCTGTCTGCATGTCTTCCTGTAGAAGTAACGTTTTTCCTCCCATTTTATGTCTAAGTCTGACGGGGCAGACCTTAGACAGAAGTTAATAAACTTCTCTTCTTTGCCCTCCCACACACCGCTTGGGTTTCATTTACTTGGCTAATTTTGTTTTCATTCAATTTCAATACAAAAATGAACTTCAATACAGCCTTAACGAGGCACAGGGGCCTGGTGTTCGGTCCCCACGCTGCGCCCGCCTGACTCCAGGGCACGCTGAGAGGGGGACTGAGACTGGGCACGGAGGCACACACCTGTAAGCCCAGTGCTTGGGAGGCTGAGAAGTGGGAGGATCACTAGGAGTGTGGTCTGCGTAGTGAGGCCCTACAGATCCTGTACTAAATACATTTAAAAAATTAAAAAGAAAACAGAAAACAAGTGAGGCTGATGGCCTGCTGTCTGTTAGTCATAGGCTGCATGGTGTGCCAGACACTTTCTAGCTGAGTTAACAATGTTCTCCTCTTAAGAAGCAAGCAGAGCGGGCTGGCAAGATAGCTCAATGGACTAAACACTTGTTGAGGCAGGCACAGGAACCAAGGTTCGATCCCCAGCACCACATGCTGTGCCAGCCCCACCCTGGGCGCGTTGAGCCAGGCACCAAGACCATCCACCGTGGCCTGTGATCCCAGTGCTGGGGCAGCTGAGGCAGGAGGATCACTACAAGTCTGAGCTATGTACCAAGACCCTGTGCAAAGTACATTAAAAAAGAAAAAGGAAAAGCATACCTCTCAGGGATGCGCCACAGCCAGTGTGACACAACTGAAAAGTTAGAATCTGAGAACCCAAAGTGAGACATGTATAAGGACAAAAGCCGGAGGGAGGGGAAGGACCAAGGCTTCAAAAGAGAGAACTGAGGGAAAAATGGGGCTTGAGCTTTTCCAAATGGGGAAGGGGCTCAGGAGCTGGAGGGAGCGAGAAGAGATGGGAGGAGGAGGAGCTGCAGGGAACTGATGCATTGGGCACACACGCAGGCCCTCGCAGTGGCGACTCGTTATGCCTTGCGAGCGCATATTCAAATACATTAAACATTTAAAAATAAAATGAATATAAATTTTAAAACACAGCATGCCCACAGAGAAGTCACTGCTGATGGGGGGGAATAAAACCGAGTGAGAGGAACCAGCCTTGTGCGTGAGTGAGGACTTGGGTGTCCGAATCAGAAGGGCGTTGGCACTCTCAGCAACTGAAAAGTATGGGGAGGCTCCGAGGAGGCAGCCCCGTGGCTGCAGGGGGCGCTCCAAGCGGGAACTCTGGGTGTGTCTTAAGTAGGGGCAGAAAATAAGTTAGAGACTGTGTATGCTTCACGCATTGGCCAAGGGAGCAGGCGGGCAAGCACAAAGAGCTGCTGGGAGCTGGGGGGCAGGAGGCGGCACAGGAAGAGCTGACCCTGGGGGCATGCTCAGGGAAACGCCACCTGAAAGCAGAAGACCAAAGCCTACAGAAGCCACAACTATGCAGAAGCTAATCAGAAGGCCACTACCCTGTCCAAGCTATGTACCAGGACTGGGCTGAGGTGCTGGATAAAGAACACATTCTGATTTAGGCAGCCATTCAGACCCAGACGGCATTAACTGAGTTGAACGAGGAAATGATGGGCTGGCCAGATAGCTCAGTGAACTAAAGCAGCTGTTTAGACAGAGCGCAGAGGCCAGGGTTTGATTCCCCCCTCGCTAGTACCATGTGGGTCCAGGGTACACTAAGTCAGCAATTGAGACTGGGTGTGGTGGCACGTGCCTGTAATCCCAGCACTTAAGAGGCTGAAAACAGGAGAATCACTATGAGTCCAGTCTGGTAATGAGACTCTAAACACCCTGTAGACCCTTCCCTAAAATACAAAAAAAAAAAAAAAAAAAAATTAAAGTGACAGAATGGAATAAAAATAAAAAAATGAAATCACACTCATAATATGCCATGCTCACTACTTCACATTTTATTTTAAGTCATTATACTGTTTTCAAACTAAAAGGAGAAAGGGAGTTTTACTAAGAATTAGTGATTCTGGAAAGCAGCATAGTATAGAATGAAAAGAACTGGGCTAGGAGGGAATTTTACACCCAGCTGTTGTGGCTATTCATTGTGTGAATGCAGAAAAGTTACTCAGCTTCTCCCAAATGTGCCCCTTCCAGGCCTGGTAGGATTCTAGCATCTGCTAATCCAGAGGAAAATTAAAAGCAGCGCCTATCATGGCCCCAGTGTTCCAACGGATAGCTCTGAGGTTGGAGGCTTAAAGGACCCCTAGCCTTGGCTGGTCCCCTCAACTTGGTGCCACCCAATTCATACACTGGAGCAAGACATGAAACAGAAAACAAGGTCCTACTTCTTACGTGACGCTGCCGTGCTCCACACACAAGAGGAATTAGATAAACTCAGGCTTCAGGGCTGAGGCCAGTCCCTACACCTCCAACGTGAATACTCAGCGATTACACATGATCACATTCCAGTGCAAGCCATTGCTGTGTAAACCTCCACCTCATAAAAAGATGAGTCCGTGCTTCTCTTTGAGAGGAAATCAACACTTTGTTTTCTGAACACCATTTTTTTTTCCATTTCCCCTCAAGTGACCCCAAGTACTCAGTGGGGAAAAACATCACATCTTTCCATTTGGCAACTACCAGGAACTGTTTTGACTTTTCTTTGGCTGGAATTTATCGTGATCTTTCACCAACTGAATCATTTTTGATTACCAACTTCTTAACCTGACTTACAAATACTGTGATACTGAAAAATGATTTCCTAATTCCTTCTTTTTCATTCTGCAAGTACACTGCTCATACTTTGTGACTTTTCCAGTTACTGTATATGAATTTTCACACCTTTTCAGACTTAAGTTGGAATGGAACAAGTTGTGTTCCATTTGTGCCCTGAGTGACAAACGTTTCCTGAAGTGGAGGTGTCTGAGGTTCAGGAGAGATCAGACACTGGGGACCTGTGGGGAGAAGTCTGTGAATTTCCACCAGTATGGAGGTTATCTGAGTTTCTACCTGGTGGACTGCAGAGACGATAGCTTGCCGACCTGAAAATAGAAATAGGTTTGCGTGGAGTGTCATCCATGACCTGCGATTCTCTTCCAGAGAATTGAGGCTTGACAAATAGAACCCCCCCATCACACCTTCTTCATGGTGACAGTCAACATCATGTGCTCCAACCTCAAACATAAAAGACTCCAACTGAGGCCTGGGTGGAAATGATGGCATAGTTTGGACATGAGGCATGGACATTTCTACCAAGAGTGCACACATTTCACGAAGATTAGCTGAGTCACAAGGACAAACCAATTTGGAGATTTATTTAGAGTAACTCAGCATTTGGGCAGAGGACCCCGGAGAACCTGCTTGAAGGAGTAATAAGACAAAAATGCCTCTGTCACAGACCCTCCCCCTGGTCGTGGCTTATAAAAGGATGCAGGTGGGTGAACAGCCACCATCCAGAAACTCCTCGTAACAACACACTCCTCACTCATACCAGCTCCTTCCACCATGGCCTGCTGTGCTACCAGCTTCTGCGGGATTCCCAGCTGCTCCACCAGCGGGAACTGTGGCTCCAGCTGCAGCCAGCCCAGCTGCTGCCAGCCAACCTGCTGCCAGCCCAGCTGCTGCCAGCCCAGCTGCTGCCAGCCAACCTGCTGCCAGCCCAGTTGCTGCCAGCCAACCTGCTGCCAGCCCAGCTGCTGTGGAACCAGCTGTGGCCAGGAGGGTGGCAGCGGCTCCAGTGCCATGAGCTGCCGCACCCGGTGGTGCCGCCCAGACTGCCGCGTGGAGGGCACCTGCCTGCCGCCCTGCTGCGTGGCGAGCTGCACGCCCCCAACCTGCTGCCAGCTGCACCACGCCCAGGCCTCCTGCTGCCGCCCGTCCTACTGTGGACAGTCCTGCTGCCGCCCCGCCTGCTGCTGCCACTGCTGCCAGCCCAGCTGCTGCCAGCCCAGCTGCTAAAAACCTTCTGGTGGAAATCTTGAGAAATGGAGCGTTACACTGCCCAGCACAGAGTCCCAACACACCTGCGGGCCGGCCTGCACCTCTTGTTGTGCGGCTGCTGCTCAGTTTCCCAAAAAAGGTCAATTCCTTTGCAGAGGGAGACCAAGAATCTTCTGCAGGCCTGAATATTGGCAGTCGTTCCCCAGTGTAAGCAGGGATATGGAACATAGTACAATAAATATCATTTGAGATGTTTCAACAGTGCATTGAAACTTGTATTTAATAAAAAAATTTCATCTCTTCATTGAATTCATGTTAGACCTTTCTTTAATGGCATTTGGGCGTTGGAAATTTTGAAATTTCAACATGGGGGACTACCTTTCGGGCCCCCTTCCTGTCCCTCTCAGACAGAAGCCTTCTTTCCTTCAATAAATATATTCTGTTCATGAAAAGAATTTCAACATGGCCTATGGCTTTTATTTTTATTTTTTAATAATAATCTTTAGGGATGTGGAGATAGCTCAGTGGTCTAAGAGCCTGCCTGGCAAGTGTGAGGACCCAGATTTGATCCCCTGTGCTGCATGCCCTGCCAGCCCCATGCTGAGCTGGCCACCAAAACTGGATATGGTAGTGCATGCCTGGAATTCCAGCCCTGGGGAGGCTGAGACAGGAAGATCTCTATGAGGCCAAGCTGTGTAGCGAGACCCTGTATTAAATCATTAATAAATTAAAAAATAATCTTTACAATTGAGTTATATATATATATATATATATATATATATATATATATATATATATATGCCATTAAGTGTCCCTGTGCTCTGAAGCCAAAATAAATAGCTAAAAAGACACAATTGTAGCTTAGAATTTTCCAAGGTCCTTGCATATGCAGGTGGGAAGACTAGGGTTTTAGAAGATCAATTTTACAAAAAGAAAATGCCACTCAGCTACCTAAGATGTGTCAGCACACATCCATCATTTATACCTGAGTCCATATAATTCACCCAAGGATGAAGATATCCAAAAAATGGTACAAAATAAGAAAAACCTTAGACACAATTGTAAAATAATCGCACCAGATGTTACGGCATCTGATTTCTGGCCCAACTTTTGAACTAGCAGCACATGCCATCCCTGGCAAGCCCTTCCACCTGCCTGGGCACGGATGGCAAATCTGAAAATAGAGTTGCATTCTGTACAACGTCCCCTAGGCCTAGGCATAGAGGAGCGAGCCTCCCATGCAGGCCTCGCTCGACGAATGCCCAGAGGGGGATATGCACCAGTCCTCTCCGAGGTTTCTTAGCATAGAATTTTAAAGGGACTGAGACACCCAGCTACAAAGAAACCCCAAGAACATTACCCAAGAGATCTTCTGTTCTTATTTTAGGGGTTGACATCCTGCAACAATGGTCCTCAAAATATAATTTCTTTTCTTTCTCTCTTTCTGTCTTTCTTTCTTCACAGAGCCAGGGATTGAACTCAGGCCCTTGTGCTTGCCAGGCAAGTGCTTATACTACTGAGCCATTTCCCCAGCCCTCAAAATGCAATTTGGAAAATGATGAAAGGGATACCAATTGATATTTTCACCACACCTACACAAACTGAAATGAGCATGATGTTGGCCATACACTATCACTATTCCTATTCTAATCAGCAGAGGGGGCTGGCCAGATAGCTCAGGGGACTAAAGCGCCTGCTTAGGCAGATGCAGGGACTGGGGTTCATCCCCAGTGTGTCATACCGGCCCCACCCCCCAAGGTGCACTGAGAAAGCAATAGAGACTGGGCATGGCAGCGTATACCTGTAATCCCAGTGCTTGAGAGGCTGGAAACAGGCAGATCACTATGAGTCCCTATCTACGCAGTGAGACCCTGTAAACCCTGTACTAATCTGCAGAGGGTTCTGGAACAAAGCAGGAATGCATGACAGAATCCCGAGGCTGCCAACCCATGGAACAATGTCCTTGGCCCTCAGATCAGCACACGGAGCCAGGAGTGGAGCATGGAGGGTACGGGAGGTGGCTACTGCAAGAGACAGGCTCTTCTCTGGTGTGTGAGCGGATCCTCCACTAGCTCAGCTTCACTAGAGTTAGGAAGAGGCAGTGCCTTGGGATGAGCACGGCCCGGGGGCACCCAGCTGTGGTGTGTGGGTCCCGGTGCTCCTCCCGCTCAGCAGACACTGGCACCCACCTGTACTTCATTCTCCACTGTGGACCACACTCCCCCCATCAGCAGCGAGGTCCTTGTGGTAAGCCCCTTACCTAGAGGGGCTCCAGCTCAGAGGCACCACGGAGCCCGAGGTCTTCAGCGGACTCGAGGAAGCTCTTGCTGCTTGGCTGAGGCAGCGGGAGTGGAGGTGGGGGGTGGGGGACGAGGCTCCCAACACTGGCCAGGTGAGGCGTCCGGGTCACCGTGATGCAGCTAGGCACTGAAGCCCCAGGAATGCTCCCGCAGCTGGTGCCCCGGCCACATCGTGGGCTTCAGAAAGCAGAGCAGGGCAGATACGGCTGGACCAAACAACTGGTAACACGGTGGTAATGGGATCAGGGCCCTCCAGAGCCTGGGACTAGGAACGCATGTAAAGAAACAATAGCACCAAGAAAACTAACCCAGGACAATAATGATGGGGGCATCAAATGTTTAAAATAACAGAAGAACATATCCTTTCTTTTTGTGGTACTGGGCCAATCTTGGTCCTTTTAAAAATCTATTTATTTAGTACAGGGTCTCACTACACAGCTCAGACACATAGTGCTCCTCCTGTCTCAGCCTCCCCAGTGCTAGGATTACATGTATATGCCACCATGTCTGTTTTCAGTGGCTGGCTCAGCACAGGATTGGCGCAGCATGGAATACTGGGGATCAAACTCGGGTCCTCGTGCTCGCCAGGCAGGCACTTAGTCTGCTGAGCTGTTTCCTCAGCCACCCTGTCTTGGTTCTTAATTTAAATGAAAACCAAAAACCAAAACCAAGAACAGACAATTTTTTTTAAAGACTCAAATTCCAAGGTGTTGGCTGCTTTTTTTTTTAACCAAGAAATCTCTATGCAGGCGTATTTGGCACTTAAAGGGGATACAAAAATCTATCTACAGAAACATCATGAGCTGTGACTTACTATTATCTGTATTTCCATGGAAACCAATCAAGAAGAAATGAGTTTAAGTGATGGGGTAAAGATTTTATTTAAATTTCCCTGATTGATTTAGGGGAAGAAAAGAAATATTCAAAATAATCTTCATTCTGTAACCAAAGGGTAGAGTTCTTCCACTTTAGAGGCCGCTGCCTCCACTGCCATGGCCTGTGACTCAAATGCCGGAGCGCTTTGGAAGGGGAGATGGACATCTTTAGTACCAAACATTCTCCAGAGTGTATACAAATTAAATAGCTCCAGAGATTCTGATCCTGAGATTATATTTCAAGTATCCAAGGTGAAAACCTAGCTCATGGGCTGGCAAGATAGCTCAGCGGTCTAGAGCGCCTCTCAGGGACCGCGGTTCGAGCCCCAGCACCACATGCCATGCCAGCCCCTCCCCATAGGGCTGGCTGAGCTCACCCCCTACCCCTGCAAAAAAAGAATCAATGATGTGTAGCGAGACACTGTAATAAATAAAGGAATTTTAAAAAAAAAGAAAACCTAGCTCATGGAGAAACCACAACGCCGCTTTGCTTAAAAAGCAACAAGAAACTCACACAGAGCTGTACGTTCACTGAAGCTTGATGTGGGACTGGAGAGATCCACTGGTCTCTCAGTGGCCCCTGGGAGAAAATGGCAAGAAGACTTTAAAAATAAAGACGAGAGATAATAGCTGAGGTCAGGCATGGATGATGCCCAGTTGGCAAAGGACCCCGAGCAGCAGCAGGGCCTTTATTTACACCTTTGCAAAGCTACAAGCCCCGAGGTTGCCTAGCAACTGAAGGCCCACAGTGTCCAGCAGGACGTCTTCTCAAGGCCCAAGGAGCCGTCTGCTCTGGGCCTGAGGCCTCAGCCTGCCTCCCACGTAGGGTGGTTTCCAGCTTCAGGGGCCCCCAACAGAGGATTTTCAAACATGTCTTAATTAGAGTCACAACGGAAACTCAGAGATGTCCTTTCAGGTGGGGGGCATTTTAGCCCCATTCCTCTGTAATGGGGCCCAGGCCCCATGAAGAGCAAGCTGCCTTTAATGGTAAAGAATTCATTCAGCCTCACCTCCATCAGGAGCCTCATTCAAACCATATAAGCTGCACAGCCAGTGAGGCTTCGGCTACCATCTACGATAACCCACCTACTCCAGTCTAATAGACGGTCATGTGACCTGTAGTCTATAAGTACATGGATTTTATGCAGCTAAGAACATTGAAACCTGTAGAACATCCTGTGTGTCTCAGTCACTCTCCTGTCACTAGACACAAGTCTGGAAACCTACAACATACAGAAAGAGAGCTCCACCTAGGCTCAGTTTCCGTGGGTGCACTCCATGGCTGGCTGGCCGGCACCATGGCATTGTGGATGGGCTGACAGCTGTTTACACGGTGGCCAGGTAACTGAGAGAGAGGAGAGCCAGGGTAAGAACATACACTCCTCCCAGGTCACGGCACAGTGGCCTGCCCTTCTGGCCAGGCCGTACCTGTGAGCACAGGACGTTGAGGGAGACAATTTATTGCTTATCTTAAGCCCTACGCTCTGCTCTCAAAGCTTCTGTAAGAAAACGAACGTGTCTTCACACCTGACTTTTAACTTCTGGCTTTATTTAGAACAGCTGTTTATGTCAGAAAAAGAGCAAATGGTGGGGATCCAGAGCTCAGACTTGCCCACACGGTGTGAGCTCAGGGGGCCACCTCAGCTTGCTCAGCTGGATTATGAGTGCTAAGAGGGCACCCACCCCACACTGCTGCTGAGAAGTACAAATGAGCTGGGACACGTAAGGTGCTCAGAACGTTTCGTGGACTCAAATGCTCTGAGCGTGTGGCTAAGGACAACCCATGCACTTCTCCGAGGCCCAAAGAAAGCAGCCCCTTCCTGGCCAGCTGGATCCAGCCCCGCTTTGTAGCCACAGTGAGAATGGACCACGTCCTGAGGGCGTCAGTAGGCTGCTGCAAGTCATGCACTGTAAGACTGTCACCTGAGACCCGAAGCCCAATTATAAGGACAAATAGTGAGTAATAGCACTCTTTAAAAAGGAGCAGCATTACCTAATTATTCTTTGAACGGGGAAATTTTAACAAATATGGGAGCTTAGGGCTTGGGTTCACAATGAATGCAAATGACTGTGTCATGATAAAGAACCCTAATTGAAGAGCAAATAAACACTACTCCTTGAGGCTCTCAGAAGTCTGAGCAAATAACTCGAGAACCAGCCAATCATCACTCAGGGGCAAATTATCTAAACACAAACAAGGAAGAAACTGTAGGAACTAGGAAAAGAGAAGCTGGTCCAGGATTATAAAAGGCCCAGGGCAGCAGTCACCACCAAACTCCAACCCTTCTCCAAGCAGCCTCATTCTCAACCCTGCTCCTCACACCATGGCCTGCTGTGCTACCAGCTTCTGCGGGATTCCCAGCTGCTCCACCAGCGGGAACTGTGGCTCTAGCTGCAGCCAGCCCAGCTGCTGCCAGCCAACCTGCTGCCAGCCAACCTGCCAGCCAAGCTGCTGCCAGCCAACCTGCTCCCAGACCAGCTGCTGCCAGCCCAGTTGCTGTGGAACCAGCTGTGGCCAGGAGGGTGGCAGCGGCTCTGGGGCTGTGGGCTCCAGTGCCGTGAGCTGCCGCACCCGGTGGTGCCGCCCAGACTGCCGTGTGGAGGGCACCTGCCTGCCGCCCTGCTGCGTGGCGAGCTGCACGCCCCCAACCTGCTGCCAGCTGCACCACGCCCAGGCCTCCTGCTGCCGCCCGTCCTACTGTGGACAGTCCTGCTGCCGCCCTGCCTGCTGCTGCCACTGCTGCCAGCCCACCAGCTGCCAGCCCAGCTGCTCTGAGCCCAGCTGCTGCGAGCCCAGCTGTTAAGGCTGACGATTCTCAGCTTGAGAATCAGCAAATTTCAACTCAGTCCACGAACTAAGTAGTTCTTTGGCCTACCACTCCTGGACCTCAAATTTTCCAACTTAATTTCACTTTTGCTGTGGGCATTGCCAAATATTTGAGCCTCCAGAGCTGTTTCCATTCAGTGCTGGAAAGACATGGCTCTCTCCTCATGGATAACAAAACACAAATCTGACTGAAGACATGGGAAATCCAGTTTACCTTGGGGGAGATCGTGGCAAAGTCTGACCCCGCCCTGTAGGGCTCAAGGCCTTGCAGGCCTGTGACAGAGCTGTCCCATGCTCCTGGTTACCCTCCCTCCTCTGCTCCATCGTCCTGTGGATCGAATTCCCCAGGAAAGGGAACTAGTACACCCAAGTCTAATAAACTGTATCTATTGGCACAACAAAAATCTGTCATTTTCATTGAGTGTGTGCATGGTCGATACCTCACAGGACATCCTGTAAGCAGCTTCCATCTGCTCTGCTATCCCAGCAGGCCCTGGGAGCAGGGGTGACACAGCACGCTGGGGATTGAACCCTAGTCCCTGCACCTGCCTAAGCAGGCACTTTAATCCGCTGAGCTATCTGGCTGGCCCTCTGATGGAATTCCTTACTCTAAGATTTTGGTTTTTTTTTCCAGTTGCTAAGGAAATGAAGATAACAAATTTCACTCAATATGTATTAATGTATGCTCTTTGGTTTACGGTGTTCTCTTAATAGAAACATATGCAAATTTATTCTATAAACATACTTTTACAGAATACACATAGATGACAAATTTGTACACAGCTGTTCAGGAGCCCTTCATGAGATTGGATAAGTAAGTAAGATGAAGGCTGAGCCTGCTGCGTGGTTCCCTGGACTTTGAATTGGAAGGAACTGATGGTGCCTTTCATATAAACTGTATTCCTTTGGTCATAGTTGTAACATTTTGGTTGAAGTTAGAGTATCTCATTCATTGGACAGCTAATGGAAATCAGAAAATTAGCATCAGTGAGCGCCACACGGGAAACAAAGAACTTGTTTCCCTGACATTTCACCGGAGACCGACCCAATCTCGACATCACATCTGAACACTGGAGCGGAGGCGGAGGCGCTGCAGGCCTCCTGATTCGCGAGGCACAGCAGCGTCAGGAGCACAGCCTCAGCGGCCTCGCCCCGCCCCCAGAGAGGAAGAAGAAGCGGAATTCCAGGCGACTGTGGTGAAAGGGAGCTTGGCTTTTCACCACGGCCAAGCGTTGCCTGCCGCTTCTCCAGCCTCTTACCCCGCGAGCCTCACTGAGTGGGGCTCCGGTTCCGTGTCAGTCCTGGGTGGATCTTTCATGCGCAGATGCTGTGGTGTGTGTCCAGGTGTCCCCCCAAAACCTCATGCAGACATGGGGTGCTGCCTAGAGTTGGTGATGAATTCACAATCCAATGCTGGGTTACCAGTGTGGGGGCTGCGCCTATAGACAGCCTAAACGCAGTATAAGGAAGGCTTGAGGGGCAGTATAGTAGGGGCTTCAGTAGAGGAGGGGCTTGCAGCATAAGAGGGGCTTCAGTAGAGGAGGGGCTTGCAGCAGAGGAAGGGCTTACAGCAGAGGGCGGGCTTACAGTACAGGGGCTTGAAGCATGAGAAAGGCTTGCAGCATAGGAAAGGCTTGCAGCATAGGAAGGGCTTGCAGCATAGGAGGGACTTGCAGCAGAGGAGGGACTTACATCAGAGGAAGGGCTTGCAGCAGAGGAAGG
>PVKA01051948.1:0-11955 GCA_004027165.1 Ctenomys sociabilis | reverse complement strand
GGATATATATATATATATATATATATATAACATTAGACAGTCTCAAAAACTTAATTAGGCAAATTATCAATAACCTCAGTTCTAAGAGAAAGAACTATTACAGATTTTATGATTGCCTTCTGGGCAGTAAGATGGTATACATCTTCATTCATTTTTCAAAATTAGTGTATGTTTATAGAACCTATGGTTAACATTAGTTTCAGCAAATTGATATGTGTATATGGTATATCTACCATATAAGAGAAACAATGTAATGTCTGACATTTTGTGTCTTATTTTATTTAGCATTATGGACTCAAGTTTCCTTCAGTTTTGTGCAAATAACAATATTTAATTTTTATATGGTGTGGAATTGCATATTTCATTCATTTGCCTGTTAATGGCCATCTGTTTTCATAGTTTAGCTGTTGTAAACATGGATATGTGTCACTATAGCACAATATATCTTTAACTCTTAGGGGAGTATATCCAGATGGGATATAGGTGGTCCAATGGAGTTTCCAGTTTTAGTTTCTGAGGAATCACCGTACTGAGTTACATAGTGGTTACACTAATTTATATTCTCATTCACAATGTATTTTTTTCCTCTATATCCCCACCAGCAATTATATTTGGCCTGGGAACAGTGTAATCTCAGAATTATTTGATTTTATAGCTTTTATGACTGAAGACAATGAACATTTAAAAACATTAATTATTAGTCCTTTTTTATTTGTGGCCAACTCAGCCTGTCCTGGAGACATAGTTGGTGGAGCATATGGTGCTGGGGATTGAACCATAGTCCCTTGGCTTGGCTAAGCTTGCCTAAGCAAGCTCTTTAGATTGTTGATCTATTTCGCTGGCCTGGTCTTTTATACTTATGAAATGAAAAACTCAGTTAATTTGACCATTTTTGATGGGGTCATTTGTGTTTTTAGAAATAATTTTTGAGTTCATTGTATATTATATGTGTTTTAGATTATACAAAGATTTATGGTTCACTATTCAAAGACTTTATCATCATATACTTTGTTATTATTATTTTTTTTCCTGCTTTAAGATGTAAAGTATAAAATAAATATGGTTGAGAAAAGAGGTTTCATGGAAAAGTAATATTTGTTAAAATTAGAGAGGTTGAGGATAAGGAGAGACTCAAAAACATGTCTGACAATATGAAAAAGATATTAGTATAAAAGAAATCTGGGTTGGAAAATTGGCTTCACATTTTGTAGTACTCATCAAGAATATTGTTTTTTTGTTTTGACACAGAAAAATCCAGAGATGGGTATACTCTTGGCATTTAAATATTGTATGCATATAAATTAAGCAAAATAATCCAATATAATCCAGTAATCCATAATAGTAGTAGGTTATCTGTAGGATTGGCAAAGTCCAAAGTTGTTGACTTGAGCCTTTTACAGCTCAGTATATTAATATGGCTTTACTTTTTATACTTCATTTTTATACTTTTCTGCTGGATGGTAAAGACAAAGAAAAACAAGACCTATATAACAAGAAATGTCACTTTTGTATCAGGTAAAGTCAGTCAAGTACCCTCAGGATTTACCCTGAAACCCTGTAAGGCAGTTTGTAGGTCTTTTGTCAGTGTCAGCCATGTGGATGAGTCATGGCCACTGCTTGACCAATTTGCTCACTGTGAAAGCCTGAGAGAATGTTTTCCCTCCATGTGACTCTCCTCCGGAACACTCTACATCATCAATCACTATCCTCTGTGTCCCCATAATATCCTTGATTAGTAAATTTGGGACACAACTGATTTATAGGATATTACAATACAGATTCTCCTATGTCCTGAGTCCTCACTGACCTTGAAAGGCTAGGGCAGAAATGTTGAATTCATGAACTGGCAATATTGAACTGGCAAGAGAATATCCTTCTCTTACAAAACTAAATGAAAAAAAAGAAGATATAATCGAAGGACCATTTTGTATCTGTATACGTAAAATAGGATAGATATACAGCTACTTTCTCTTAATTCAATGACAAGAAATATTTGTGCTAATAGTGTTTGGACAGCATATCATGTCTTCATTTTGTACTATGAATATCCACTATGAGGGCAACAATATGCATTGTATTAATTACTGAAACATGTCCTACTAACTGGTTTTGAAACTGTCTCACTGCTATTTGTTTCTCAAAATAATTAATAAAAAAAAAGAAAAATCCAGTTACTACGTAAATCTGAGGGAATTCAGATATGTTTAACTGAAACAAAGCTAAACTATTTAGCTTTTCTGAATATTTATACATTAATGTATGCGTTTGTGTATGCACATACCATTTTTATATGTAATTCAATATTTACATATATATTGTGTATAGAAAACTAAGAACCAGTCAGACTTTTCTAGCATTAGAATTTCATAAATATTCCTTGTTCTAGTGAGTATATTGTCCAAATTACCAACATTTTAAAGCACTGCTAAAATAAGTTATGTTTTCCCATTTTAATCAAAGAAGCTAACTATAGTATACAACTAAATGAAACATGAACATGTATGTTGACTGAGACCATAAATATCTCAGTTACTTTTCTCTCATTGCTGGAACAAAATACCCAACACCCAAAAATAAGGAAGGAAAGGTTTATTTAGATCACAGTTTGTGAAGGTTTCAGTCCATACTCAGCTGCCTCCAAGGCAGAGTCATACATATATACCGGAAGGCAACAGTTCATGGTGGTGGAAGACAGAAAAACACCAAGAGCAGTAAGGGAGGTGCAATATCAAAGAGAAAGCCTTTCCTCCCTCCTAATGTTGCATTCAGGCTATTGGCTCCAGAGCAGGTATAGCACTCACACCCACAATCCCAGCATTGGTTCATAAATTAATCACAAACTCTACAAACCTAACTCTTTAGTGCATGAGGCTTTTGGAGGAACATCTATCCTTAAACTCTGTTGGAATGAAATTCTAACAGTCTTTATTCATTTACTGCATGTGGGTTATTAGACAAGATAATTTTATAATCACCCAAGACTTAAAGATTAGTAAATTTTTCAATATCATTTTCATTATTCACCAAAGTGACATGAGTGGTGGAATTAAATAGGCAGATCCAAGGATATTTTCATATTTGTAGGTCTTTTATCTATGGATTCAACCAATCATGGATTTAAAAAAAAACTAAAATTATGTCTGTGCTGCACATATAAATCTTAAATGTTTTATTTCCATAGAAATACAATATAACAACTATTTATGTAGTATTGATATTGTAGGTATCTAAGTTGAGAAGATTTTCAAAATATAGTTATTCCTCATTTAAGGACTAAATGTCAATTATGTGACTAGGTCATTAAATCAGTTGCTAAATGAGAAATTGTATATAGTATGTATATTACAACACTAAGAATGAAGAAATGGCCAAAGAAAACTCCAACTTTATGACGCGCTTTTATTTGCATAACTCTTACATGAAGTGCTATAATGTATAAATAGGATATAAAGCTATAGTAGTTTCCTGTTACCTCCATATACAGTCCAGTCATCTAATTTATTCTTTTGATTTTATTTTCTAAACCTTTCTTAAATTCATTACTTCATGTTTTACTGTAGTGTCACTGCCCATGTTCAGATATTAATACATCGATGTTTAGCTTTGATAATTATCTGATTGTAGTAGTTCATGATCATTACACTTTTTGTTCCAACTTATTGCCCATAATTGTTGATCATGTTATCCTTGTTTTCTTGATTTGTGGTACTGAGATTGAACTCATGGCCTTGCCATAGCCAGGCAAGCGCTTATTCTACTGAGTTATCTCCCGGCCCCTCATATGATCAATCTGAAGTGCGCACAATAATGATACTCTGTGTTTTAAACTCTTCTTTTTTATACACAGCTTTCAAAGAGCTTCAGCCTTCTGACACACCAGTGTCGTCTGGGAACTCTCAGCCTTATGCTTCATTGTGGCTATCAGAATGCTTGGACTTCACTCACACACCACATTTTCATCTTTTGTACCATCTGTGTTTTGTTTTAAAAACACTTTACATTTTTGCTAATTCTATGTCACTGTTAAATATTTGGCTCAGATATTATCTCCCTTCCAACTATGTTATAATGTCTCCTCTATCAATGGAACTTTCTTTTGAAAACTATGTCATATAGTTTTCCATCACATTACTTAAGTCCTTATCTTTCTCTCCAAAATTTAGTTTCTATTTCTTGGAGTTTCATATTTTTCTGTGACCACAGGAACAATAAATATTTACAGAGCTGATTTGTTATGGATAGGACTATTTATAAGAGTGAAAAAGCAGACATTTGACTAATTAAAATAACAAAAATATAATAGAAATTATGAGATTGTTACCAAAAATTTATTGAAATTAGAGTAAAAATCTGCCTTACCTGCCTTTTAGAAGGTTTTTCAAGTTCCTATAACGCATTACATGAAAAAGTTATTATAAAATTTGCATTAACTGTTAACTCCCCTTTGTGTGGAAATCAATCTGACTTCCTACTTTAAGTCTGAAGATTTCTTTTGCTGTGCTTATATTTAGCCAGAGGGAAAGTTAGTAGCCCACACCTTGATTCTCTTTGATAAAGTATGTCATCTTCCAGCCCTTTCAGCACTGCCCACAGCACCAGCTCCATGAGCTTAAACCTCCATGGAGAAAAGTTATTTTAACTTCATCAAAGTGTAAATAAAAATAAATATAGACTACTTTTTGTAGTTACATATATGTGAGAATATTTTTCTCTCCAAATGTAAGTATGTCAGCATTTTATACTACTCTACTAAACAGCAAAGCCACAAAATTAAGGGACATGGAGCTGATGGCTATAATGACACAAAATGGAGAAAAGAAACAGGACGTTGCATCTTGAAATTGTAAAGAAAAATTACAAATTAGGCTTATTCCCTTTTGTCAGATTAAAATTATCATAGAAATATTGTTTTAACCTATAATATCATTTTCTCAAAAAATGCTTCATAATTTTGGTGAAAATATTAAAGAAAGCAAAGTCTTTGACTTCTAATAGCTGAATAATATTTTTAATTTTAATCTTAAAAACACAGAGATAAGATGGGTAACATTAAATACTAAATACTAATTTTTATTCGTTCATCAATATGCATGGTTTGCGCTTATATTATTCATTAATTTTGCATGCCTATCTCTTATAATCTGAACAACTATTTCAAAGATATCAATATGCAATATGATCACTATTTTTAATTTCCCATTATTCTGGCTTTGAAATCATTTGCATTTATTGTTTTTCTCTTTTAAAAATAAAATTTAAGGAGACAAGCCTGTGACGGCAGGGCCAACTCCGCCATCTTCCTTTATCTCGCCCATGCCCACACAGCCAGAGTGATCACCCTGAGACAGCAGGGCCATCTCCAGCAACTTTCCAAATCCTTGCGACAAAGCCAGCCAAGATAGTGGGAATTACCACTACTCGCTCTGCATCCCGGTTCAGTTTGTGTTTGCCTGACCAGGAAACCAACAGAGAGGAATCACAGGGGCTGCAACAAAAAGGAACTGAACACAACAGCTAGATCCAGTCCAGGCATAACTGGATAATCTCAAACTTAATAAAGTGGCACCCTAATCTCATTTCATGCTAAGGTTATATCTGCACGAAAGCTCTACACCAAAGGTCAGAGGTCAGTGCTATACAAAATGAGAAAGACAAGGAGAAAAATGCAATCTCAGGCCTCAAGTCCACCAGAAAGTGCAAAGGACATTAGCTCAGCTGAAATGAAAGAATTAACAGGTACAGAAGCAAAAGAACAAGAGCAGAAAGGTATAGAGGAATTCAGAGGAGAATTATTTCCTCAAATAAAAGAAGAAATATGTGAATACATAGCATGTGAAATAAAGAATCAAATCCAGAAACATCGGGGGGAAAACCAATGCTCACCCAGAACAAGTGCGGAGAGCACTATACCAGCTGAAATGTATGAATTAACAGTTTCTGAAGCAAAGACACAACAGCAGAAAGGACATGAAGAATGCAAAGCAGAAATAATTTCTGAAATCAAAAATGAATTCTTTGAAAAAAAATAATTCTTTGAAATCATAGTATATGAAATACAGAAACAAGTCCGGAAATATGCAGGGAAACCCAACTTGAAAGAAAAAATGCAGAAAATGAATTAATTGTTTCTCAAGAAGACATGGATAAAAAAAATTGAGAAGATGAGAAATATGACAGATTCTTTGAATGAGCAATACAGAAAAGAAATAGAACACGTGAAACAGAGTCAAAGAGATACAGCAGAACTAAAACGGTCAATCAAGAGTCCACAAAACAGTTTGAGTGAAAGTGAAGACAGAGTTTCAGATCTTGAAGCTACTGGTGCAGCTAGTGAAAAGGTGAGAAAAGATCTCTTAGAAACAATGAGAATGCAGTAAAAAACAATCCTTCACCTGAAAGATGACGCCTGGATGAAGAATGTGAGAATAATTGGTATCAATGAGAGTGAAGGAGTCAATATAAATGACATAAAAAGAATTTGGGGAGAAGTAATCGCAGAAAACTTCCCAAATATGAGGAAACAATCCAACATTCAGATAACTGAAGCCTACAGAACACCAAATAACTTCAACCCAAGAAAAAACAACTGAGACATATAATAGTCAAGATAACAGAAATCCAACACAAGAATAATATACTGAAAGCTGCTAGAGAGAAGAAGCAGATCATATTCAAAGGAAAACCCATTAGAATTACAGCCAACTTCTCTACACAAACAATGAAGGGAAGGAGATCATGGAGCAGAGTTCTTCAAGTTCTACATGAAAACAATTTCAAGCCCAGATTATTATACCCTGCAAAACTCTCTTTCAGGTTTGATGGAGAAGTGAAATACTCCACGACAAGGAACAACTAAAGAATTTCATGATGACAAAGCCATTCCTTCACAGGTTGCTGAAAGATGTTCTAGAGAGAGAGACCACAATGACCAGAACTCAACGAATGAGAATGGAAGGAACCCACTAAACAGGACAGACAATTAAACACAGGATACAAAGGAGTAAACAACACCAGGTAAATATCATGACATCAGCACATTTCAATTATAGCCATCAATGTAAATAGACTCAATTCACCAATTAAGAGAAATAGACTGGCACAGTGGATTAGGAAACAAAATCCAACAATATGCTGTATACAAGAAGCACACTTAACTCAAAAGGACATTCATAGGCTCAAAGTCAAAGGATGGAAAACATTCACAGCACCTCAGAAAAAAGCAGGAGTAGCAATTCTATTCTCAGACAGTCTCAACTTCAAACCAGGAATGATCAAACAAGATAAAGAAGGCCATTATATATTGGTCAAGAGAAAAGTTCAAGAACAAGAGGTAACACTCATAAATATCCATGAACCAAACACAGGAGCACCCAACTGTGTAAGACAAATCTTAATGGACATGAAAAACCGAATGCCTAAGAACACAATCTTAACAGGAGATGGAAACATGCCCTTATCTCAAAAAGATAGATCAACCAGATGATAAATTAGCAAGGAAGTAGCAGTACTGAATGAGATCTTGGAACAAATAGACCTGATGGACATATACAGAGTTTCCCACCCAACCACAGCTGAATACACATTTTTTTCAGCTGTCCACGGGTCATTTTCCAAAGTAGACCACATACTAGTCCAGAGGCCATGCGTAAGGATATGCAAGAGAATAGAAATTATCCCATGCATATTATCTGACCACAGTGCAATGAAACTGGAACTAAATGACAAAACAAACCAGAAAAACCCACTGAATTCATGGAAATTAAACAACACCTTACTCAGAAATCAATGGGTTGTTGAAGAAATTAAACAAGAAATTCAACAGTATCTACAATTCAATGAAAATTCAAGCACAACTTACTGGAATTTATGAGATGCAATGAAAGCAGTTCTTAGAGGGAAAATCATAGGTATGAAATCACACATTAGGAAAACAGAACAGGAACAAATAAACACCGTAATGTTGCAACTCTGACAACTAGAAAAAGAAGAACAAATGAAACCCAGAGCACAAAGACGGGAAGAAATCATAAAGATTAGAGCAGAAATTAATTCAATTGAGATGAGGAAAACAGTTCAAAGAATCCACAAATCAAAAAGTTGATTCTGTGAAAGACTAAATAAAGTGGATAAGCTTCTATCCACGCTCATCAAAAAGAGGCAAGAGAAAATTCAAGAACAAGCAATAAGGAATGAAAAGGGTGAAATCACCACAGAATCAGCGGAAATTCAGAAGATTATCAATAGTTACTTTGAGAATCTTTAAATTCACAGAATAGAAGACACAGAAGAAATGGACAGATTCCATGAAAGGAACAAATTACCAAAACTGAAACAAGAAGATATAACAACTCTCAATAAGCCAATAACAGCCAACGAATACGAAACATAAATAAAAGCCTACCAACAAAGAAAAGTTCAGGTCCTGATGGATTCACAGCTGAATTCTACAAGAAATTTATGGAAGATCTAATCCCTACACTCCTCAAACTCTTCAATGAAAGTGAAAAGGAAGCAGTCCTCCCAAAATCATTTCTGGAGGCAAGTATTATACTGATTCTAAAAACAGGGCTACGTACAACCAAAAAGGAGAACTACAGGCCAATCTCCCTCATGAACATAGATGCAAAAATACTCAACAAAATCTGGCAAATAGAATACAGCAAATCATCAAGAAGATCATACACCATGACCAGGTAGGATTCATCCCAGGGATGCAAGGATGGTTCAATATTCAAAAATCTATAAAAGTAATACACTATATTAATAGACTGAAATCTAAAAACCACATGATCATTTCAACTGATGCAGAGAAAGCTTTTGACAACGTCTAACACGCATTCATGTTCAAAGTCCTACAGAAAACTGAAATAGATGGACTCTACCTTAACTTGATAAAAGCATCTATGACAACCCAAAAGCTAATATAATCCTAAATGGGGAAAAACTGAAATCTTTTACTTTTAAATCAGGTACATGACAAGGATGTCCTCTATCACCCCTCCTATTCAGTATAGTCTTGGAATCATTAGCAACAGCCATTAGAAAAGAGGAAGAAATAAAGGGAATAAGAATAGGTAAGGAAGTAGTTAAGTTATCACTATTTGCAGAAGATATGATACTTTACTTGGAAGACTCCAAAAATTCCCCAAGAAATTACTACAACTGATATGGAAGCTCAGTAGCATAGCAGGATACAAAGTCAATACTCAAAAGTCAATAGCATTTCTCTACACAGATTACAAGCACACTGAAAGAGAAACAATAGAAATAATACCTTTTATAATAGCACCGCAGAACATGAAATACCTTGGGATTCACTTAACCAAGGAAGTCAAAAATCTTTTCATGGAAAACTACAACACCCTAAGAAAAGAGATTATAGAGGATTTCAGAAAATGGAAAGATATTCCATGTTCCTTGAGAGGAAGAACCAACATCGTGAAGATGGCCATACTCCCATAGTTGCTGTACATATGTAATGCAATCGTTATCAAACTGCCACAAATGTACCTCCCAGACCTAAAGAAATCACTCCTAAAATTTATTTGGAATCACAAACGATCTAAAATAGCAAAGGCAATCTTAGCCAATAAAGACAAGGCAGGAAGCATCACAATTCTTGACTTGAAATCATACTACAAAGCCACTGTGGTAAAGTCCACATGGTACTGGCAACAAAATAGACCTGAGGATCAAGGAAATAAATTAGAAGATGCAGAGGCATCTACGATCACACTCAGCCATCTGGTCTTTGACAAAGGGGTCAAACATAATCACTGGAAGAAAGATACCCTCTTTAACAAATGATGCTGGAAAATGTGGCTTTCTACATGCTGAAAACTAAAAGTTGACCCAGCTTGGTGACCCTTGCTCTATCACTATGCACTAAGCTGAAGTCAAAATAGATTAAAGATCTAAACATTAAAACAGAAACACTCAATCTCTTGGAAGAGAAAGTAGGAGGATCTCTTGAAGACATAGGGATAGTTAAAGAGTTCATGAACAAACATATATTTGTATAGGAAACACTTGAAAGAATCAACAACTGGGATCAACTCTTCTTGTGGAGTTTCTGCATGTCAGAAGAAATTGTCAAGAGAGTGAAAAGGCAACCCTCAAACTTTGAAAAAATCCTAACTAATAAGCAATCAGAAAAAGGTCTTCTGTCTAGAATATATAAAGCACCAAGATATATTAGGGCCCTCAAATTTAAAGACCCCATTCAGAAATGGACATCTGAGATGAATACATACTTCTCAGATGATGAAATTAAGGAAGTAAATAAATAATGCTCTACATCACTAGACATTCGTGAAATGCAAATAAAAACAACACTGAGATACCATCTCATTCCAGAAAGAATGGCTATCATAAGGAAATCAACCAACAACAAATGTTGGAGAGGTTGTGGGGAAAAGGGAACACTTCTCCATTGCTATTGGGAATGTAGACTGGTACAACCATTGTGGAGGTCAGTGTGGAGACTCCTCAAAAGAGTAGTACTGGAAATCACATTCAAGCCTGCTATCCCCCTACTGGGAATTTTCCCAGAGGAACTGAGAACATTATATCATAGTGATATACGTGTACCTATGTTTATAGCAGCACAACTTGTGATAGCAAAATCTTGGAAACAACCAAGATGTTGGTCACATGAGGAATGGTTGAAGAATATGCGGTGTTTGTATATAATGGAATATTACTCAGCTATTAAGGATGATAAATTTGAAGCATTTATATTCAAATGGGTGCCACTTGAACAAATACTTGTAAGTAAAATAGACCAGGCACACATGTGCAAATATTGTATAGTCTCCCTAGTATAAGAAGTGAAAAGAAGAAAGACAAATAGAAATGTACAACAACTAAAAACAGTTGAGTGAAATGGGTCAAATTGAACAGCATATGCTTCAGGGTACTAAGCACCTTTTCTTCTGGATGATTCACAGATCAAAACTGGTGAAATAGAAGAGCCACAAGGCCAGCCAACATTTTGGCCCTAGCCTTTGAAGATCAGCGAAGACTCAGGTCATAGGTGAACCTGTACTGTAACATCATGAAACTCAGTTGTGCTCCAAATTTACTGAACAGGGAGATTATGTAGCCACAGAGCAAGGAGATCAATGATCTATAGTGTACCTGGGGAGAGTCACATGGAGCAAAAACTTTCTCTCAGGCTCTCACAGAGAGCAAACTGTTGAAGCAGTGGCCATGCCTCATCCACATGGATGACCCAGACAAAGGTTCTACAGAGTAAGGTATAGAATTACAAGATAAACCTGAGGGAACCTCACTGACCTCATCAGAAACAAAAATTACATGATTTGGTACATCGGTCTTGTTCTATCTCGGTCTTAATCATCCAGGAGAAAAGTATAAAAATCAGGTATACAACATGGGCCCATAATAATAAGTTGAGCTGTATATGGCTACAGGTAACAACTTCTTCAGATAACTCACTATGATTGTGAAATGCTGAACTGTGTTGGATTGTGTTGCCAAGTTCAGGCACATAAATTGGTTTAATGACAATGGTGTGTTCATCTTTGACAGGTCTAGACAAAAACAGGGGTATACAAGGGAAGAATCATGATAAACATGCAGTGCTTCTGCATCATTCTATGAGAAGCAAGATTTGCACTAATAGTGGTTGGACAAGATATTATGTTGGCTTCTAGTACTATGGACAACCTCTAGGAAAATAACAAGGTAGAAAGTATTAATTATTGAATCTGTGATATCATTCAGGTATTAAAAAATAAGGTAAATGAATAACTATACTCTCTTAATTTCCTGAGAAGAGACATGTGCTATAATAATGTCTGTAAGTGTAATATCATGTATGCACCTTGTACGATACCAAAACCTTATGAAAATAGTTTGCAATGCATTAATTTATCAAATCTGTCCTGCTAATGTGTCTTGAAACTGTCTCATTGCTATTTGTACTTCAAT
>PVKA01051946.1:0-11959 GCA_004027165.1 Ctenomys sociabilis | reverse complement strand
CCCCGCTGGGTGGTTGCACAGACTGCAGCAGCAAAGACTGGAACAAGCACCGCCGCCGGGGTTGTAGCTACTGTTGCTCTTGCTGATGCTGTAGCTCCCGCTGCTCCTACCGCGGCCGCCGCAGCCGCTTCTCCCCCTCCTCCTAGTGCCTCAAACTCGGAACCGGTTGAAACCGGTTCAGACTGGGAGATTCCATCTCGGTTGAGTTTTCAGCCCATGGCGCCGCGGAGCGTTTGGAACCTGGGCCTCCGCCCCCAGCCCGCCCGTCTATTGGCCAGTTCCAGCCACTGCCGCGCCATCAGCCTACCTTTGATTGGCCCTAACGTCCGTCAATCCCACCTCAAGTCTCCGTATGAGCCTGCCGCTTCGGCCCCCCGCCTCTTTCCAGCAGCGATTTGCCCGCAGAGTGGGGGAAGGGAGATGGGGCGGATCGAAAAAGAGCGAGGGGGGTGAAGGAGGCAGGAGGTGGGACCGAAAATTGAGCCGCGCAGAGAAGAGAGCGAAGAGAAGCCGTAAGGAAGATTGGCTCAAGCCAATTGTCAATCAAATGCAGCCCATCTCCCGACTTCCCTTCCTCGCCCCTCCTCCCGCGCTTATCTCTGAGGCCCCGCCTTTCCAGGTCCCTCATTGGCTAAGCGCCTTTGGCGACTGGAGGGTGGGGCGCAGCTCGTGAGTTTCTAGCGGCGCGAGTTTGAGCGCCGCACGCGGCGGCTGGTTCTCGGCTTCTCCGGACCTGCGCCTGCCCGCCTCCGCCGGCTCCCGCCAACCTGCGGAGGGCTGAGCCAGCCGGACCAGGAGCCACCCCTGCAAGGGAAGCTCCACGTGGGAAAAGGAAGGCACACTCGTTTGTAAATCGGGGAAGTGGGGTACATAAAGAATCGGAAAAAAATACATCGGAGGTGAACGGTAGGCCCGGGACCTTCGATCCGCCTCCGCGGCCTGGGTTTGGGGCCCGGGAAGGAGGCTATCAGGGAAGAGGCAGGCGTGAGCTGCGAGGCTTTCTGGCGGGGAGCCTCGTGATCTCAGAGTCCCCGACAAGGTGTCCTAATAGTTACACGAGTCTCCTTAACGTTGTAACTGTCTTCCGGGGCTGGAAATTTGTTTCATAAACCAGCGCTTTCTGAAGACTAAAACACTACTCTCCGTTACTGCTTCAGCAGCGTGTAACGTTACTTGGGTAAGGTCCAGTGCCAACAGCTTCCCACCTTGTGCCCTTCATTTGCTGCGTTTTCAGTTTTTTTAGCTTAGCTACCTTTCACGCACTTCGCCGCCACCACCAAGTGGTATTTCCCCAAAAATCACGCACATGGCCTTTCACAAGGTTGCCTCTTTATTTGTCCCTAAGTGTCTTCCAAATTGGCTTTACGGATTGTTCTTGCTTTAAAAAGGCGAACAGCCCTCCAAAATTTACTAGGCACGTTGTGCCACCAAGAGGTGGATTAGTCCTTTACTAAATGAACACAATTTTCTTCAGCAAATTTTCATTCATGTTGGACAGTACCTAACATCAAATCACCATTTATGTGGTACGTTCTCTGCCTCCAACGAAGAGCCCATTCACAATGCTTAGATATAACAAAATGATGTTAGGTGACTTTTCAGACCTAAAATGTTTAGCTTTATTAATGGAATAGTATTAACCATAACATACAATGTATGTAAGACATGGTTATTATCTATGCTGTTTTTACCCCCTTACTGGGATTAAACCCAAGGATGATCTGTGCTTGCAACTAGAAAGTGCCAGTTTATCATACGGAATGATGGGGGGGGGGCCCTTGGTATGTAGTTCAGGCTGGCTTCCAGTTTGAGTTCCTCCTGCATCAGTTTCCTGAGCGCTGGGATTACAGGCATGTGACACCAACCTCCAAAGCCCTCTTAAGTGACCCAGGCAGGCATAGAATTTGTAACCTTCTTGCTAAACCCTCCCAAGTAGCCAGGATTTTAGGAGTGAGCCACTGTACCCTTTTAAGGGCTTTTTTTTTTTTTTTTAATAAGTACTGCCCCTCGGGCCAGGGAGATAGCTCAGTGTAATAAGCCTTCCCTGGCAATCACAAGGACCTGAGTTCAATCCCTAGTGCCACCAAAAAAAAGAAAAAAAGCACTGCCCCTCGTTTTTTTAAACTTTTTGGATAGCAGAAATGTAAGAAAAACCACCTAGGAGGGGCTAGGTATATATAGCGCGGTGGTTTAAGCATTTGCCTGGCAAACACAAGGTCTTGGGTTTGATCCTAGATACTGCACACAGAAGAAAACTAAGAAGTAAAACCTAGCTTTACTCAGAATGTGTTCACTCATGTGGGCATCAATTTAATGAATCTGATATTCCCCATAGTTAGCTTACAAATTGGAGTTAACGTTCAGATAGATGTTAAGTATTGTAACCAAAAGGCACTGTAAGGATTACAAAATTTAGTCTTATTCTTTAGATTCCTTCTTTGGTGTTTTCTTTTAGCTCTGACTTATTTCACCAATGTAGTCATCTTTTTTTTATCTTTTTTTTTTTTTTTTCTTTCTTTGTGGAACCAGGGATTGAACTCAGACCCTTGTGTTTGCCAGGGAAGTGCTTATTCACTGAGCCATCTCCTCAGCTCTTTTTTTTTTTGGAAGAGTAATACTCCATTGTATATAAATACATTTTCTTTATCCATTTATCTGTTGGTGAGCATACAATTTTGCTTCAAACATTAAGATGTTATAAATTGTGCTTCTATAAACATGGGTGAGAGCATATTGCTGTAATATAACAACTTCAACTCCTTTGGGAAGATACCTAGAAAACAGATAGTTGGGTCATGAAATTTCCATTGTTTAGGGTTTTTTTGTTTTTTGTTTTTTTGGTAGAACCGGGGATTGAACTCAGGCCCTTGTGCTTGCCAGGCAAGCACTTATTCCACTGAGCCCTTTCCCCATCCCCTTTTAGTTTTTTTGAGGAATCTTCATATTTATTTCCATAGTGACTGCACTAGTTTATATTTTCACCTACAATGTAGAAAAGTTCATTTTGCCTACATCCTTACATATATATCCCAGTCACTTCGGAGTAAGATGGATCTTGGTGTAGTTCTAATTTGCATTTTTTTAATAGCCAGCAATTTTAAACATGTTTTCATGTGTTCATTGGCCACTTGTACTTCTGAGAAGTATCTGTCCTTTTCAGTTGCTCATACTTTGATTGGGTCTTTTTTTGTTTGTTTGTTTGCGGAGCTGGGGATTGAACTCTGGTCCTTGTGCTTGCCAGGCAAGCACTTATTCTACTGAGCAAACTCCCAGGCCCTTGGTTGGGTCTTTTGTTTAGCACCGTCTAAATTTTGTTTAGTTATTTATATATTCTGGATGTTACTCATGTGAAGAATATTTAGCAAACTAGTCTGTTTCAAAAATATTTGCTTCCCTGGCAAGCACAAGGGCCTGAGTTCAATCCCTGGTTCCACCAAAAAGAAAAAGACTAGACAGTTAAAAAAAAAAAAAATAGAATCATATCTATTCTATTTGCCCTTTTTATTTATTTTTTGTTTTTAAGTCTCACTCTAACTTTTTTTTTTTTTTTTCAGAACTGGAGATTGAACTCAGGCCCTTGCACTTGCCAGGCAAGTGATTATTCTACTGAGCCATCCCTCAGCCCTGTTCTTTTTAGACAGAGGTTAAACTATTAAAAAGTTTCCTAACCAGCCGTGGTGGCTCATACCTGCAACTCAGGAGATTGAGGCAGAAGAACTGCCACTAATTTAAGGCCACCCTCAGTTACATAGTGAGTTCAAAGCCAGCCTGCACTACATAGTGAGACCTTGTCTCAAAAAAAAAAAAAAAAAAAAGACAAAAGAATTTTCCTAGTGTCCTTTCTGGCTAAGTGACATCTTTCTGTGTATTCTTCTTAAACATTGGAACAATTAAGGGGAGGTGGAAAATGTTTTTATCATTAGGAATTTTGTGAACATACAGCTTATGGAAGCACTTTTAAAATTTGGTACAGGGGGCTGGGGAGCTGGTTCAATGGAATAAGCACTTGCCTAGCAAACATAGGGGTCTGAGTTCAATTCTCGGTTCTGCCAAAAAAAATAAATAAATAAAAATAAAATAAAATAAAATTTGGTACAGGGTCTTGCTATGCAGCACAGACTAATAGTGATCCTCCCATCTCAGCCTCTCCAGTGCTGGGATTACAGGTGTGCACCACCATGCCCAGTTTGGGTGGCCTGCACAGTGAGCCCAAGGTTCTGGGGCCTGCATGGCATGTGGCACAGGGGATCAAACCCAGGTCCTTGCACTTGTCAGGTAGACACTTAGATCGTTCAGCTATCTCCCTGGCCCTATGGAAGCATTTTCTCTATTTAGTTATTCATCTACCTAACTAATACTTTGAATCCCTCCATGTGTCATGTACTGTGATGGGGCTGGTGTTACAATGATGGGAAAAATCCTTCACTTCCATAGAAAAAAATCAAACAAGTCAGGTATGATGGTGTAGGCCTGTAATTTCAACACCCAAAAGGCTGAGTCAGGAGGATCACAAACTCAAGGCTAACCTGGGCTACACAGTGAGTTCATTGTCATCCTCCTGGATTATACAGAAAGAAAAATAATATCTCAGAAAAATAATATCTCAGAAAAATAATATCCTGATAGGGTGGAGACTGGGAGACAAAGATGGGACAAATTATTCATTTAGTGACAGAGACCTCTGTAACTCAGGCTGGGCTTGAGTTGACTGTGTAACCTAGCTTAGAACTCATGGTGATCCTCTTGCCTCAGCCTCCTGAGTGCTGTACATCATGGGAGTGTATCACCAGGTCCAATTTAGATTAGCATTTTATAAAGAACAATGTGTGAAGAATAGATTTGAAGCAAGCACAACTGAGGACAAGAAATAATGTTTTCTTGTGTTTTGCTTTCTAGAGGAGCAATGTGAACAGTGATTATTTCAGAAAACCAAAGGAGCTGCAGAATGTAGCAAGCTTGCACCTGAGATAAAGTGAAACAATTCAAGACATGTTGGGGGGGAGAATGGTCAGATCTTTGGGGCTCACTGGCTGTGCATACAACCTCCCTCACTATGAGTGGTCAGTTTCTAAAACTCAGGAATTCTGCAGCATGTAGATTCATGTTCTATTAAGTTATCTTCATACAGATGAAATGCTCAGCAATATCTGTTGAATTAATAATAAGTGAGTGAATGAACTTCATATCTATATATAAGATAGAGCTTGATGCATCCTTACTCTTAAATGAAGCAAACAAATCCTACAATTTAAAGAAGACTAGGCACTATGTATTATGGTTGTAATTTTAGGCCTGGAAAAGACAGAAAAGGCTAGCTAGTGGGATATTTTTGTTGTCACAAAGGAAAATTGGTTTATAAAATTTCCTATTACTTTTCGGAAGAAAGGAGATTTATAAATCCTTATTCTAATGCAGATGCTTAAAGAGGCTCATTTAAAACAATTTGTACAGGGGTCAGGGATAGTGGAATAAGTGCTTCCCTGGCAAGTGCAATCCCTGGTTCTGTCAATAAATAAATAAATAAATAAATAAATAAATAAATAAAACAATTTGTATAGATGGAGGGTTGGGGGGTGCATGCCTATAATCCCAGCACTCTGGAGGCTGAGGCAGGAGAATTATTGTGAGTCCAAGACCAGCCTGGGCTACAAAGTGAGCTCAAGGCCAGCCTGAACTACATAACAAGACCCTGTCTCAAAAAGACAAAAAAAAAATATAGATATAGATATGTCTGCATATATATGGTATGGCCAAATAGCTCAACAAATTAAAGCACCTGTTTTGGCCAGTACAGGGATCAGGGCTGGATCCCTAGTATGCTATTCTGACCCCACCCCTGGGATGCGCTGAGACAGCGGATGAGACGGCATGGTAACACATACCTGTAATCTCAGCTCTTGAGAGGCTGAAAACAGGAGGATCATTGGAAGTCCGATCTGTGTAGTGAGAAACTATAGACCCTATACTAAATACAGAAAAAAAGAAAAGAATATGGCTATATATGGTTGAAAGAGACAATTTTGTACAAGCCACTTTGTATCTCACCACGCAAAGCTCACTATACAGCACACTGTATACGCTTCTATGCTATATCTGTTTGAGTAATCTTATCACTTAGATATGTCAAAAATGTCAGACACTGTGTTCTGTGCTCTTTACAGAAAAATTCAGTATACTTTTTAAAAATTTATTCTTGAAAGGGGCTGGAGAGATGGCTCAGTAGAATAAGCACTTCCCTGGAAAGCACATGGGCCTGAATTCAGTCCCTGGTTCCGCCAAAAATAAAAAATAAAATAAATACAATAAAATAAAATTTATTTTTGTAGTATTGGAGATGGAACTTGAGATCTTACCCTTGCCCAGCAGGTGCTTATGCCACAGAGACCTCCTTGGCTCCTTTTTAGAAGTACTTTTTAGATTCCTCTGGAAATCTCATAACTCAAAATATTGAGCTATGATTCCAAAAGGTAGTACAGGGGAGACTGAACCACAAAAACATGTGTTAGGCTTGGTAGAAGTCATTTATAGAAAGTCAATAACCCATTAGTGGAAATCAGCAATAATCTTTACAGTTAACATAATAAACACATTGAAGGGCCGGGGAGATGGCTCAGTGGAATAAGTGCTTCCTTGGCAAGCACAAGGGTCTGAGTTCAATCCCCGGTTCCGCAAAAGATAAATAAAAATAAAAGAAAAAACAAAAAATTAGAATTTGAAAAAAAAAGAATTATACTTTTAGGGCCGGCGGTATAGCTCAGCAGACTAAGCGCTTGCTTAGCTAAGCGCAGGGACCAGTGTTCGATCCTTGGTTCCCCCAGCCGCGTCGGCCCCGCCTTCGGGTGCGCGGAGCCGGCAATGCAATCCGGGCGCGGTGGCATGCGCCTGTCATCCCAGCACATGGGAGGCAAAAAGCAGGAAGATCGCTATGAATGTGGGTTGCATGCATAGTGAGACCCTGCACCAAAAAGAAAAAAATAAAATAAAAAAAATAAATAAATAAACACATTGAGCCCACATAATGAGTGCTCTGAATCATTCTCCAAGATTTAGTTAGTTATTCCCATAATCAAAGAAGTGTTAATAAAATTTACATTTTCAAGCTCATTGTCCAAACCAAAACTTTCCAAATAGGACCATAATCATATACACAAATAACAAAGTCATGAAGCCTAATTCATCTTTCTCTTACATAATTCTTGGTGGTAAACTGAGAAAGCATAAGTTCCTTTTTTAAATATAAAGTATGATAAAGCACCTGCAAGCAGGCTCAGGGCCCAGGGGTTTGATCCCCAGGCCTGCCCTGATGGCCCTGCCCCAGGGGCATGCTAGTGCATGCCTGCAATCCCAGCTCTTGGGAGGCTGTAAACAGGCAGATCCCTACAAGTCTAATCTAGTAGTGAGACACCAAACACTGTAGACGCTTCCCTAAAATATACACACAAAAAATATTAAACATAAAACATGAAACCAAACTTACACAGAAACAAAAGAAAAACCTGACTGTCATTGATTCATATTTCAACAGAATTAGTTTCTTAAGAAGGGAAATAGGGCCAGGGAGATAGTTCAGTGGCACAAGTGCCTGCCTGGCAAGCTCAAGGTCCTGAGTTTGAACCCAGTACAAAAAAAAAAAAAAAAGGAAGGAAAACTTCATTAAGACACATCAATCAGGACCGGGTAGATGGCTCAGTGGAATAGGTGCTTCCCTGGCAAGTGCAGGGCCTGAGTTCAATCCCCAGCTCAGCTAAAAAAATAAAACATCAATCAAATGGCCAGGGAGATATCTCAGTGGCCTAAGTGCTGTGCCTAGCAAGAACAAGGTCCAGAGTTTGATCCATGGTACCGAAACCACCACCACCACCACCCCCGCCAAAAAAAACATAGTCTAATTACATTTTCTTGAAAATATTGAAAAGATCAAGAGAGAGAAAGGCATTTTGGTGGTGTTTGTTTGTTTGTTTGTTCTGAGTCAGGGTCTCACTTTGTAGTTTAAGTTGGCCTCAAATAGTGACCTGCTTCAGCCTTGGAGTTACAGTAGGCAAGCACCTCCACTCCCAGCAATGAAGGTACTTTGAACTATGTTGCTGAAAAGTTTATTTCAGTTGAACAATAGTTTACCATTTGAGATCTGAAGTTAATTTTGTTTAAGGGGCCAGGGAGATGGCTCAGTGGAATAAGTGCTTCTGCGGCAAGTGCAAGGGCCTGAGTTCAATCCCTGGTTCTGCCAAAAAAAAAAAAAAAAAAGAATGCATGTTTGTGCTCGCTTCGGCAGCACATATACTAAAATTGGAACGATACAGAGAAGATTAGCATGGCCCCTGCGCAAGGATGACACGCAAATTCGTGAAGTGTTCCATATTTTTGAGTTCAAGCACCTAAGTTAGTTGAATGACAATGGAGTGCCCACCTTTGGCAGGTGTAGACGAAGGGGTATAGAAAGAAAAAAATCATGATGTGTGTGTTTAGACAGTACAGTAGGAATAGATAACGCTGTGCTTCTACATAATCCTATGAGAGGCAAGATCTGCACTAATGGTGGTTGGACAGGATATTATGTCGGCTTCTAGAACTATGGTCATCCACTAGGAAAGCAGTTATTGAATTTTTGATATAATTCAGGTATAAAAAATAAGTAATCAGCTACACTCTTAATTTACTGATAGACATCTGCTAAAATAATATTTGTAAATATAAAATCATGTATGCACCTTGTACAATGTACAATACCAAAACATGAAAACAGTTTGCAATGTATTAATTTATCGAATCTATCTTGTTAAGGTGTCTTGAAACTGTCTGATTGATATTTGTACTTCAATAAAATAAAAAAATAAAAAAATAAAGTTTTCAAAACAAAAAAAAAATTGTTGTTTGAAATTTTTGTACACTTTTCTATTTCCTTCCCTCCCTTCTTTTTTTTCTTTCTTTCAGTCCCTTCTTCAGTCCTAAGGGTTAAACCCAAGGACATTACCACTGAGCAACATCCTCAGTCCTTTTTTATTTTCCTTTTTTGGGACAAATTCTTCCTCAGTTGCCCAGGCTGCCCAAACTTCCTTCCAGTTCTGCCTCAACTTCTCAAGTACCTGTGATTACAAGTACCTGTGAACAGAATCTGCTCTTTCAAAGACCCAGCAAAGCCAGGTGTAGTGGTGCATGCCTATAATCCCAGCTACTTGGAAAGATGAGGCAGGAGATTTCAAGGCTAGCCTGGGCTACAAGGTGGGAATTTGTCTTAAAAAAAAAAAAAAAAAGATAAAGTGGGCCGGTGAGATAGCCAGGGGACTAAAGTGCCTGCTTAGGCAAACCCAGGGAATGAGGTTCCATCCCCGGCACTACTGCGGCACCAGCCCCAACCCCAGGGTGGGCTGGGCTGGCCAGAGTCCAGGCATAGTGGTGCATGCCTGTAATCCCAGAGCTGCAGAAGCTGAAAGCAGGAGAATTACTAGCAGTCTAAGCTGCATAGTGAGACTCTGAAACAATCAAATATATAACAAAGTTATGGCTATGGTATACTGCTTAAAAAAATGTGTGGGAGGCTAAGGCAGGAGGATCACTAAATTCAAGACACCAGCTTGGCTACATAATGAGACTGTATCTAAAAAAAAAAAAAAAATTGCACAAGTTGCCTGCCTGGCAAGTGCAAGGCCTTGGTACAAAAAAATAAAATAAAAAATCAATCCCCAGTTCCTCCAAAATATAAAATACCACCCAGGGCCATCAGATCCTGAAGTGACCCAGAGCACAGGCCTGGCATGTGAGTGAGACCGCCTGGGCTTCCAGATCATCATCCAATCTAGAAAGCGGGCCCAGTGTGGAAGCCTTCAACAGAATTCCCTGCAAAGAGGTTAGAGGCAAGACCCACCCAGCTGATTCAGGAACAGAACATCTTGCCAGAGTAACACAAAGGGTTTACCTGCAAGGCTGCATCAGGAAGAAGTGGAGCACAGCAGCCAGACCCAAGCCACACCCACCTGGAGGAGTCTGAATTTCCTTGATCTGGACCTGGTGCTAAGGTAATAACTCTATCTAAACTCTACATCAAAGGTCAAAAGTATACAAAATGACAAAGAGAAGGAACAAAAAGCACTCTCAGGCCCGAAGTCCACCCAGTACAAATGCAGAAGACACTAGCATAGAGGAAATTGGAAATCACACACCTGAAATCCCTGAAATAATAGTGTTGGAAGTAAAGAAACAACTGCAGAGGGCCAGGGAGATGACACAGTGGAATAAGCACTTCCCTGGCAAGCACAAGGGCCTGAGTTCAATCCTTGGTTCTGCAAAAATAAATAAATAAATAAAAAGAATACACTGATAAAATATAAAATATTTTAAATATAATATAAAAATGGTGGAATCCCTGAATGAGCAATATAGGAAAGAAATAGAATGCATGAGCCAGATTCAAAGTGATATACAGGAAATTAAAATCTCAATCACAAGCTGGCAAATCCGTTTGAGTGAAAGTAAAAATAAATTTTCTGACCTTAAAGACACCATTGCAGCTACTGAAAAAGTAAGCAAAGATCTCTTAAAAACAACTAGGATGCAGCAAAAAATAATTCAACACCTGCAAGATGATGCAAAGATGAAGAATGTGAGACTAATAGGCATCAATGAGAAGGAAGGAGTCAATACAAATGATATAAAAAGAACATGGGCAGAAGTAATAGCAGAAAACTTCCCAAATATGGGGCAACAATCTGGCATTTAGGTAACTGAAGCATATAGAACTCCAAATAACATTGACCCAATTAAAGCCACTCCCAGACATAATCAAGATCCCAAAAATTCAGCACAGGAACAGTGTACTGAAAGCCACTATAGAAAACAAACGGGAGTCCGGGCGTGGTGGCGCGTGCCTGTAATCCCAGCACTAGGGAGGCAGAAAGCAGGAGGATCACTATGAATGTGGACTGCATAGTGAGACCCTGTGGACAAAAAAAAAAAAAAAAAAAGAAAAGAAAACAAACGGATCACATTTAAATAATGTGATCCCATCAGAATAACAGCAGATTTCACAAACTATCAAGTCAAGAAGAGCATGGAGCAAAGTACTTCAAGTCCTGCAAGAAAACAAATTCCAACACAGACTGATATACCCTGAAAAACTCTTTCAAGTATAAGGGAGAAGGAAAATACTTTCATGACAAAGAACAACTAAAGAATTTAATGATGACAAAGCCAAGCCTACACAGACTACTAAAAGATGTTCTAGAGAGGGAGCAAAATGATCCCAACCACATGAACAAGAATGGAAAGAACCCAGGGCCGGGCGTGGTGGCACATGCCTGTAATCCCAGCACTTAGGAGGCTGAGGCAGGAGGATTGTTGTGAGTTCGAGACCAGCCTGAGCTCCAAAGTGAGTTAAGACCAGCCTGAACTGCATAGTGAGACCCTGTCTCAAAAAGACAAAAAAAAAAAAGAATGGAAAGAACCCACCAAATAGGGCAAACAATTAAACACAGGAGAATAAGAGGTATACAATAGTACTCTTTCAGTTATTCTTTTGTGTACAGCAGCAAAATATCTCCATCAGCACACTCTACAAATGGACTTCTCTTGCATCCTATGAGTCATGACTCCATATGGGTCTACAGGGTGGATTTCAAGGAAATAGCTGTAGCTCAGTCCCACAAGTGACACCTGGCCACCAGTAAGTGTCATGGTCATTATCCATGTCCACAACACACTGGAACTTTGTGAGATGTCCTATCCTCAAACTGTCAGAAGTGATGGTCATTTATTTGTCATTCCAGCATTTATCTTATGTTTTATTCTTAGTATTTCTTTACTACCATGAAAACTTTTTCTTAGTTCAATTGTTTTGAAACATTTAATTTTTAATTAGAATTTAATTATCTGAACATTGCTTAATCTTAATTTTTGTTTTAAGATTTATACTATATCTTTTTTTTTTTTTTTTTTTTTTTTTTTTTTTTTTTTTTTTTTTTTTTTT
>PVKA01051945.1:0-11958 GCA_004027165.1 Ctenomys sociabilis | reverse complement strand
ACACTGCTGCAACTGAGTTCTTGTTAAAGCTGCAAGACTCACAAAATCAAGGCTGAATGAGGCAAATGCAGGTAGGAAATCCCAGCAGTCAGGCTCAATCTGGCTTTTCCCAATTTAGGATAAACTCTAATATACCTAATGAGGGATGTGGAAAGATGCACTGGAGCTAGCTGGGTCTTCCAGATTTGTGTTTGAATACGAATGGAAAATGGGGGTGGGTAGATTTATGTATAAAAAGCTTCAGAAGATAGTTTGTTATAAAGGGACATGACTGAACAGGTAGGTAACAGATTCCCCATTATGAGTTCTCCTGATGGCTTCTGCTAGGATCATGGAGATGTCAATCACCTGTATCTTGGAGCAGTGCTTCATTTTGTCCTCCTGAGGTATGGTATTGGTGACTACTACTGCTTCAAAGCATGCATTGTTGATGCGAGAAATGGCTGGGCCAGAAAAGATTCCATGAGTCAAGATTGCATAAACTCTGGCAGGGCCAGTGGAGAGAAGCTTGTCAGCTGCGTGGCAGATTGTGCCACAAGTATCAGCCATGTCATCCACAAGGATTGCCACCCTATCCTTCACATCTCCCACCAGCACCATGCGGTCCACTTCATTGGCCTTCTTCCGCTCCTTGTGAATCAAAGCAAAGTCCACGTTCAAGCGATCTGCGATGGAGGTAACTCTCTTGGCTCCACCAGCATCAGGTGAGACAATTGTACAATTCCTCCACTCAGAGATGTTCTCCTTAATCCACTTCAGGACAGCTGGCTCGGCACACAGATTGTCCACCGGGATATCAAAAAAGCCCTGAATTTGAGATGCATGTAGATCCATGGTGATAATGTGGTCTGCACCTGCAACAGACAGCATATTTGCAACAAGTTTGGCTGAGATAGGAGCTCGGCTCTTATCCTTCTTATCTTGCCGGGCATAAGGAAAGCACGGGATGACTGCAGTGACTCGGCTGGCTGAAGCAATCTTGCAGGCATTAATCATGATCAAAAGCTCCATGAGATTGTCGTTGATTTCACCACAGCCACTCTGAACAATGTAAACATCTTCTCCACGAACACTTTCCCCAATTTCCACACACGTCTCCTGGTTGCTAAATTTCTTGGTTACCACTTTGCCCAGCTCCAGGCCCAGGCGGTCAGCAATCTTCTGGGATAAATCCTGGTGGGAGCTGCCACTGAAGATTTTGATGTTTGGCATCTTTGGCAACTACCCGAGGTACTCTTCTCTCAGCAATCACTACCACCGCAGAGACAGGAACAGAAGTCGACTCAGTCACCTTACTGAATGTTCGGGGTCACCGCACCACTGTCTTCTTCCCACGCGCTCCGGGCTCCTCACGCCGTAAGGTGATTGTTTTGACGTGAGTCATGACATGCAGATTCTTACCTCTTCAGATTATGCTATTGATGTTTACAAAGAAGAAAGTCCCTGGGAATAAGTGCTAGAGTAGTTCATCATGTTCTTTGATGTAAATCACTTTCCTTCCAGGTTTCTTCACCATTCTATTGCTTAATATTTCTCCCTTATACAGCACAGTAAAGAATGAAATGTGTTCACTAAGGACTGTAGCTTCTGAGATTGACCCTAAGGGAATTTTTTATTCTGTAAACTTCTGTGAGCCATTTGCTTAAAAATTGAAAACCTATTAACAAAAACCACTGAAGTGAGTTTATGTTGTTCTCACATGATGTCTATTGAGAACAATTCTTCTGAGACATACAAGTATGTCTTCCAGATTATGATTTCAGTGCAAACACTTTCAACCAAACTCAATTTTTTCTTTTCCCTCTTATGTCTCTAGATACAAAACTCCCATATGGGAAGAGAAGGCTTTCTATGTTCTATTCTTCTGATCATTTTCCTAAGAAAGTTTGTGATGGGAATGTTGACCTTACATGTCAGACTCTTCAATCAATCTACTTTAAGATTTTCAGAATTAGGGTAGGAAGTAAATTGTTAGCTCCTCACAACTAGGTCTCTCCCAACCTGAAAAGAAAAACTATAGATTACCACTCTGTTCAAGCAGGAAGCCTTGCCTCCAAAACTTCAGCCTGAAAGACTAAAATAAATCTCTTTATTAGGATGGCAATCAGGCCAGATTCTCAGGTTATAGGAAACCATGTAAATCTACAGAATGTCACATTGTAAATCAACAGAATACCACTGTCATCCTGTACTTCCCTCCCTGCAAAGGGGAGGGATCATCAATAACCCCTGATGTCCCTGCTCATTCCTACATGTTATAGTTTGTGTCTTGTTATCCCCCCAAAGCCTCAGATAGTCATAGAATGGACTTCTAGAGTTTGTGATTAACTTATGATCCACTGGGATTATGTGTGAGAGTAGTACACTCAGCTTGGGGCATATAGCCTGAATGTAACGTAAGGGAGACAGACATGCTCTCGGTAGCCATTGTTGCTGCTACTTCTCCATTTTGCTCTTGCTCTTTGCTATTGCCATGAAAGGCTGCTCTCTGCCATGTGCCACTCTGCCTGGAAGACAGTCAAGTATGGACTGAAACCTCCATTAACTGTGAGCTAAATAAAACTTTCCTTCCTTCATTTTGGGAGTCAGGTTTGTCCCAGCAACAAGAGAAGAGTAACTGAGATACTACATTAGTCTATAAAGTAGGCTTTTCCTTCATTCATGGTTAACGGCCTTCTCACCCTGAACCAGAATGCACAAGCCTGAAATAATGATACCACGGTTTCCTTCAATCCTGCCTGCCTTGGTGGTCTCAGTGACTCCTTGGGGTTTAGCTTGACATAGATGACAAATGAGAAGCCAGAATTCTTGACAACCAGAAGGAGTTAGATTGCACATAGGAGGAAAGCAATCTGTCATTATTCAGCAGAAGGGATCCCTGAGATGGTAGCCACAAGACATAGAAGAGGACAATGAAAAATAAAGAGCACATGTGACCACACCCATGGTGAATATGATATCTGCTCTATGAAACCCACCTCACAAAGAGAAAAGTTGCAGAGAAAATCTTGGATAAATTTAGGCTCAAAGTAGGTTTGAAAATTACTACAGTCACCATTCTTGACATAACAGAACACATTATAGGACAAACTGATGATATGAAGACACAGGGCCTAATGAACATATTTTAGCAGATTGAGGGGAGTAAGACAGTATGGAATGAGCAAGGGTTGAGGGTAGCATAAAGTGAAGAAAAGGAACATCCTGTCATGTAGGACAATATGTGACACAAAAACGGAGTGCCTCCAGGAGTCAAACATTGATATTCATACTGTCCATAGTGTTGGATGTGGGGAAAGCAGAAGACAGTATATGGATGTGGGTAGCCTGCCTTAGTCAGTACCCTGATGAAAATATTCTCCTGCACTATTTCAGTAGGAACAGCATGAAGGGAGCTGGCTGCATGTGACCTAAGAAGCCAAAGTGGATAAACTGAGTAAAAGATAAATATTTCTCTACAAGTACGACTGTTGTACCTACTGAGATCCAAAACAAAATGCAGACACAACGGTTGGGAGGTAGGCTTGGATCTCAATACAGGGGAGCAACACGTATCAACAACTCCGCTTTCTCAGGACAGTGTTGAGAGTCACCAAGAACAGCCTCAACAGGAAATCAAAATGAGTGGTGGGTACATAGGAACCATGAGAAAACTGACAGAGAAGCAAAGAGGATTAAACGACACAGAAGAAACAGGCCATACCATGTACAGGAGGCCACACAGTGCCACCTATGGGAGTGGGCTAGATGCCAGCTGGGAGGCAAAGTGAAACTAACCACGTATCTAGTCATGGAGAACTGAAGAACTGCACAGGAGCAGTTGGAGCCAGCAGGGCTATCGAGACACTGCTCTTGGAGAGGCCATCCTCAGCCAACAGTTGGCAAGAGGGTTTAGAATAAGCGCGTCACACCATAGTTGTAGGCAGGAGCTCTTAGGAATGTCATTGTAAGGAATGTCAGAGGTGACTGACCCTGGGACCCAGAAGAGCCCCTTGGCTGCTTCACAATGCCAAATTCCCAGAATAAGTGAAGGAAGGACAGTCACAGGAGAAAGATGAAAGGAGACAAGTGAAGAGCATAGTTGGGTGAGTCCCAGTGACAGGCAGGGGCTGGGTCTTGCCGTCAGATGTCACGCTCAGGCTGTTAGACAGGATTGGAAGCTCATACCGATGCCACGTTATTTACTTTCCAGTTTTCTTCCTTCTGTACACTTACCTATACTTTTTCCATTATTTTACCCTTTTCTCTTTTATAAGCATGTCTGCACATGTGTGCTTCTCTTCCTCCTTTTCTAATATAGTTTATAGATGGTAAGGGGGTTCTCACTTGTCCCTTCCTGTCCCCTTTAGTTTTACTCTTATCTCTTTGCCTGACTTCTTTTTTATTCATTGTTAATTGTTCTTTTGTTTCCTCTTCCCTTTTCATTTGCCTCCTTTTAACTTTTTCCTCTATTATTTATACCAATCATAAAATCTTTTCCCACTCCACTTCTGACTAGCAATTTTACACCCAGATTTTATTATTATTCTCTCCTAAATGTAGAACATATTCTTACCATCAATATGATTTTTTGCCCCCTTCTTATACCACAGAGCAGACTAACAAAATTTGTCTTTCTTTTCTCTCCTCTCTTCCCCCCTGTGGCATTAACTGGTCTCCAAGCCCCTGGGCTTTAGATAATGGATTCAATAAATTAACTGATGAACGCTGTTCACACACTTCCTCTGCAGGCCAAGACTTGTGTTGTTATGATGCTTACACAAAACTGCATTTCTCCTCCAGGTCAGAGGGAGAACCAAAACAGGGTCTCATGGTGTCAATCCTCTACTAACCCTAACAGATGGCACAATACCAGATCAGCCTGGCATTGCTGTAGTTGATTTGATTGCACAGGAATAAATAATACTGACTTGGTGGACAACAAAGTGCTCAGGATGCTGTCTGCCATATTTACCATTGTACCCAGGGAGAGGCCAGCAAGATCTTGTTCCTAGTCTAAGCACTTGGCCATGCAAGAATGCCTGCAACCTGGCAAAAAGAAGTTCTGAGGCTGAGTCAACTTCAGAATTGCAATGGAGGGTCAGAGGTGTTACTGGGGTGTGAGCACTCAGGCCCCCTAGCAAAGAAGCTGCTTGGGAAGCATACGTGCAGTGTCTCATTGAAATAGTTAATCTGTGTTCCCATCAGATATCTTGGTTATGTTTTTGTATTTCTTTAGATTCATTTAGTAATATAGGTTTCTATTATGTTATGTTCTATTGCTTTCTGTGTTTATTAGGTTGTTCCTTTTGTATTTTTTTTTCCTCATTGGCTCTGATGTACTAGGCATCTATATTCTTTTTCTCACTTTAGTTCTCTGTATTTTATTCACCTCCTACCCCAGGACAATATTATTAATATGCTTCTTTATTCTTTTTCCAAGCACTTAAAACCCTAGCTCTCAAGTTACTAAATTTATCACACTGACTCCCACACGGTCACCCTTCTCGTCACCAGTACAATTCCTTGATTTATCCCATTCTAAGGTTCTGGCTTGTCCGTATCTTACACAGCTTACTGTCCTCCTTATCAGCAAGTTCTGACTCCCACACAACTTTTCTCAATCATAAAATAAACCTTCCATATCTTATTAACCACCCCCAAACACACACACACACACACACACACACACACACACACACACACACACACACACACACACACTGAAAAGAGAGAAAAAGGAGGCCAGGTATAATTTTTAAAATGACCCTGTTTCTGTCTGCCTGTCTGACCCTCTCATTCCACACAGGAGCATGGGGAAGCACAGAAAGAGAAGATCGCTGAATGCCTCCTTCCCAAATCTCTGAAGGCAGGGGCTGGGGTCACAAAAGGAGAAGAGTGCAAAAACCAGGGGGCAGAAATCTATAAAAAGTTATCAGAAGACATGAAGAAAATAGATGATTTCAAAAAGGAACCAAGTTTCACAGCAATTTCACTCAATATAGCTATGATGAATTTGAGGGAAATAGGTGAAAAACTTGATGAGATAGCTAAATCATTTCAAAATTTGGATGACAGACTCAAGGAAAATATGAAATTCTCAAAAAGATGTCTGGCAGAAATACCTGAAATTTTAAAAAATTGCATATAATTCATACATTACAGAAATGACCAACGTGAAGACAGACTGTCTGATATTGAAAACAATATAATACATAATGATGAGTTCAAAGAAGCCAAAAAGAAAGTAACAAGACACAGGAAGATTATCCATAGCTACTAGATGTACCAAGAAGACCAATGTAAGGTTACTCAGACTTAGAGAAAAATTTGAATGTACCACAGATGGATTCACTAACATGCTTACAGAAATCATGGAAGAACACTTTCTAAATCTGAGGAAAGAGTTTAAAATACAAGTAATCAGTGCTAATACCAAACAACTATGAAAGAAGTGAATAAATATATGAAAAAATGCTCCACATCACTAGTCATTTGTGAAATGCAAATTAAAACAGCACTGAGATACCATCTCACCCCAGAAAGAATGGCTCTCATAAGGAAATCAACCAACAACAAATATTGGAGAGGTTGTGGGAAAAACCTCTTCTCTACTGCTGGTGGGGATGTAGACTGGTGCAACCATTATGGAAATCAGTGTGGAGACTCCTTAAGAATCTAGGACTGGAAATCCCATTCAAGCCAGCTATTCCCTTACTGGGAATTTTCCCACAGGAACTGAAAACATCTTATCATAGGGATATATGTGTACCTATGTTTATAGCAGCACAATTTGTGATAGCCAAATCTTGGAAACAACTGACATGCCCATCAGAGGAGGAATGGTTGAAAAAGATGTGGTATTTGTATACAATGGAGTATTACTCAGCTTTAAAGAATGATAAACTCGAAGCCTTCATATTTAAGTGGATGCCACTTGAAGATATACTTACAAGTAAAATAAACCAGACCCACATGTGGAAATACTGTATAGTCTCCCTAGTATAACTCAAAAGAAGAACTGCAAATAGAAATGTATAGCGCAATTAAAAGGAAAGCGAGAACTTGAGGATTGGACAATCAGGAGAGGGTAAGGAGAAACACTGAGAAACATGACAGAGGCAGGACCATTCACTTATACACACTAGATGGGTAAGACAATGATCCTGAGAAACATCAGCAGATTTTTGAAACTAGCGGTTAAGTGGTAGGATTCTCACCCTGACTAACTATATATGCTGATACCTGTGAACCAAGCAACTACACTGAATTTAACAAAGTGTAATAGAAGGGTCACACTCCAAATGCCTGCCATTCTGGTCTCCTAAATATGTACTTCTTGTCATGACAAACCAGCTATTACTACACTGCCTGTTTTAAGGGGTAGTAAGCTGGACGTGGTGGCACAGGCCTGAAATCCCAGCATTTGGGAGGCTGAGGCAGGAGGATTGTTGTGAGTCCAAGACCAGCCTGAGCTACCAAGTGAGTTTAAGGCCAGCCTGAACTGCACAGTGAGACCCTGCCTCAAAAAGACAAAAGAAAAGGGGGGGGTAGTAAATGAAAAATAAGACCAAAAAAAGTCACAAGACAGTCATGCTACAATGCTACTATGCTGTATATGGATAGATTTCTAAATATCCATGTAAATATGTAAGTGTTCATTCCTATTGTTTAAAAAAAATGTTTTCCTCTTCATATTCTGTACAGACTTAGTATCTCAGTATTTGATGGAAAATACCTGTTCCATGTTATACCTATGATGTCTGATATTTAGACCAATAGTGTGGGTAAAATGAACTGCATAAGTTGCAGGGTAATAATAAACTTCTCTTCTCGAGGGTTAACAACCTAAGTTTGCAGATCAAAAATTGCCTTTGCTGGGGCCAGGGAGATGGCTCAGTAGAGTAAGTGCTTCCTTGGCCAGTGCAAGGGCCTGAGTTCAATTCCTGGTTCCACAAAAAGAAAAAAAAAATTGCCTTTGCTGCAAGGTCAGTCAACATTTTGGCCCTAGCCTTTCAAGGTCAGTGAAGACTCAGGGCATAAGAGAATTTGTACTGTAACATCATGGAACTCAGTAGTGCCCCAAATTTTCTGATCAAGGAGATTATGGGGCCACAGAGGAATGCGATTGATGATGTATAGTGTGCCTAAGGAGAGTCACATGGAGAGAAAACATTCTCTCAGGCTTCCACAGAGAGCAAATTGGTCAAGTAATGGCCGTGACTCATCCACAAGGCTGACACTGACAAGGGATCTACAAAGTGTGGTACAGGGTTACAGGATAAACCCTGAGGGTACCTGACTGACCTTATCTCATACAAAAGTTACATTTCTTGTTATATAGGTCTTGGTTTATCTTGGTCTTAACCATCCAGCAGAAAAGTATAAAAATGGAAGTATATAAAGTCTTATTAATTTGCTGAGCTGTGAATGGCTCAAGTGAACAACTTTTGTGCATAACCCGCTTCTATTATGAACTGCTTATCTGCTGATCTGTGTTGGATGGATTGTTTTATTAAAAAAAAAATATATATATATATAAAATTAGCTATCTATATTTTGAAAATCTGTAATATATGTATTGTTGTATGTTACCCTGTTTATGTCATTTTTTCTATTTGTGTTTGCTTCTGTTTTTCACTCTTCAAGTTAAAATACAAATAAATAAATAAATAGAAATTAAAACAAACAAAATAGACGGAATTTTCAAATTTTGGTCAGTGCTGAATAAAAGAATCTAAGCTTATAATTCTAAGCAGCTAACAACACACCTACAAGTTCTGCACCTCTGAACACTGTGTCTCTAAAGCTGCCATTAAATTCTGGCAAATACTGACTGTATCTGAATCCACCAGCACAGTGGCTCAGTTTCCCTAACCCTCTATCATGTCATTTGCCAGCCAAATAACTAAATGTTCATTTGTTTTTCTTTTCATTTGCTTTCATTCATTCATTCATTCATTCATTCATTCATCTTTTTGAGACAGGGTCTCATTGTAAAGTTCAGGCTGGCCTTGAGCTCACTTTGTAGTCCCTGATGGTCTCACACTCATGACAATCCTCCTGCCTCAGCCTCCTGAGTACTGGATTACCGTCACGCACCACCACACTCAGCTTGGCACCTTTATTTCTACCCAAAGTGGATGCAAATGTACACTTTCACAGTCTTCCCTTCCCTCTTTTGTATTGTATTTTTTTAGAATTAATCACAGGGCTTAAGAAAACACTTCATATATTTTAATAACAAAACCAGAAGCAATCAAATCAGAAAGGTGCATATGGCAAGGTACAAGGCAGAGACTGAGGTGGCTTTGCATACATCAACCGGAGAGCCAGTTATGGGCCTATCTGTCTTGTGGTTTTAAAATTTGAAAACACTGTTATGAAGGAATTTTTCTAAAATTTTATGGTATATTCACATCATTGATGAGCCTTTTGTGGTTTTTCTTTATTTGGGAGTTTTTAAATTGAGTTTAGGGGTACAATTTAGATATACACATTGGTCACATTCATCAGAGGGAATTTGTACCTCTACAGGACGTACCCTGGTACCACTTTTTTTTTTTACATTCCCCTCCCTTCAATCTCTCTTCCCTTCCTTATTTACAAAGCTTTGTTTCCATCTTCCACCTCTTTCCACATGGGATTTCTTTCCCTTTCTTCATTTCCTCCTCTCTACTCCCTAGTTCTGCTTTTCTTTTGAACAATTTCTTCCTATTTTATAATATCTGTCATACATTTTGGTCCTAATTTACACTTTCTGTTTCTCACACCAAAAACACCATGTAGTATTTACACCTGTGTGCTGCCTGTCTGGTTTATTTTCCATAAGAGTAAGGTCTCAATGTTATCTGTTTACTTAGAAAGGTCTCGGGTTCACCTTTCTTCATGCCTGAGTAGTACACGATTGTATAAAAAAATGCATCTCCTTCCTACATTCATTGGTTGGTGGGCACATGGGCTCTTTCCAAGATTCATCTGTAGCAACTCCTGCAATGAGCGTGAGCATGTATATATCACTGTGCTATGATTTATTTCTTTTGCTAAGATTGCAAGAAGAGGAATATCTGCATCAAATGGGATCTCTAGTTCTGGTGTTTGGGGGTCTTCATACTGATTCTCATGGTTTTACCAAGCTGCACTCCCACCAGTAGTGGAGGAGGGTTGCTTTTTAGCCACAACACCACCAGGATTTGTTCTTAGTTGATTGCCTTTTTAAAAAAAATATTTATTTATTGCAGAACTGGGAATTGAACTCAGGCCCTTGTGCTTGCCAGGGAAGCGCTTATTCCACTGAGCCATCTCCCCAGCCCCAGCATTAGAGATTTAAGTTTGGCCTGATCCACCATGATCATTTTATAAGTTTTTGAAAAATTCTTTTGTTTTGTTTTGGTGGAACTGGGGATTGAACTCAGGCTCTCGTGCTTGCCAGGAAGCACTTATTCCACTTAAGCCATCTCCCCGGCCCCCAAAATTTTACTTTTTTTTTTTTGTGGAACCAGGGATTGAACTCAGGCCCTTGAGCTTGCCAGGCAAGTGCTTATTCTAGAGCTATCTTCCCCAGTTGATTGCTTTATGATAGCCGCTTTTTCTGGAGTGACGTGGAATCTCAGCTCTGTTTTAATTTGCATCTCTTGAATAATAAATGAAGTTGAGCATTATTTCATATACTTCTGATATCTCTTCTTCACTGAGAAATGTTTATTCATCTCATTTTTTATGGGTCTTTAAGTTTGGGGGATCTGATCTTTTTCAACTTTTTATATATTGTAGATAGAAACTGGTTGTCTAATGGACAACTGGATAAAATTTTCTCCACTCTGGATTGTCATTTCACTCTTGGCAATTACTTTTGCAGCTATGCTGCACCTGGGTGTCTGTACCAGAAGAAGGAGCCCCTGTACAGTTTTTTACCCAAGTTCTTCAAGGGCTGGCAGAATCTAATGTGTGGCTCACCTACAGAGAGCAGTGTGAATCACCAAAAACTTAGTCCAACAGAGGTAATATTTTAATTTTAAAATTAGCTGTTGAAAGTACCAATCATGATTATAGAAAGGATTTCCTCTTTGTTTCTTGGGGGTGGGTTTTTTTGTGTGTGTGTGTATTTTTTTAGGGAAGGGTCTACAGGGTACTCAGGTCTACTACTAGATTGGACTCGCAGCCTCCCAAGAGCTGGGATTACAGGCATGTGCCACCACGCCCAGTCTCAACTGACTCAGCACATCCCAGGGGTGGGGCCCACAGGACAGGCCGGGGCATTGAACCCAGAGCCCCTGAGGGAATTTCCTCTTTGTTAATGCCGCCAATGCTCTTAAACATGCCTATCGGCTTGCCAAAACATAGGCTCATTCGTACAGTTCAACTATAACAGCCCAAGGTATTTCTCATAATTTAAAAGAGTGTAAAAATTAAATCCTTTAATTGTGGAAAAATGAGTCATATGAGAAAAAAAGGGGTAAAAACCATTGTTTTATCTGGCACTTGTGACACCTCATGGGGTCAACAATCAGGCTTCTTCTACCCCATGCCCCTGGGGTAATAAAAGCTGTCTTTGACCAAGGCCTGTTACTCTAAATAGCAGAAGGATAGCACCCCTTACAAGGAAATGAAAAGAGGAAGCTTCCCTGAGGCCATTATAAATAGAGAAGGGTCGGGGAGATGGCTCAGTGGAATAAGTGCTTCCCTGGCAAGCACAAGGGCCTGAGTTCAATCCCCAGTTCCACCAAAACAAAAAACACAAAACAAAAAAAAAAAAAAAAAAAAAAAAAAAAAAAAAAAAAAAAAAAAGAGAGAGAAGACTTGGGTTTCTTTCCCCAAACTTGAATCAGTGTTACCTAGTTCAAACAAGTAAGGCTGTTGCAACCCAGGTGCCTGCAGTGACATCCTCCCTCCCCCAGGGAACAAACGGAAGTGCAGGTTCAGAATTATACACTTTTTTTTTTTTTTTTTTTTTTTTTTTTTTTTTTTTTTTTTTTTTTT
>PVKA01051944.1:0-11958 GCA_004027165.1 Ctenomys sociabilis | reverse complement strand
TAAAATGGATAACCTCTTTCTTTCCTAGCTTTTCTGTTCAATATCTCTGGACAGTAGTTGATAGAGGTCTGTGAAACCGTAGAAAGGAAAATCACAGGTAAGGGGAAGTGACTATATCTCCTTTATCAAACACCAAGTCAAGGGCAGGGAGATGGCTCAGTGGAATAAGCACTTCCCTGGCAAGTGCAAGGGCCTGAGTTCAATCCCCCGTTCTGCCAAACACTAAGTCAGTATATCCCCTGCCCTAAAACACAGAAAGATCACCTGCAGGATGTAACCAAGACCCATTCAAGTGATCTAAACCATCGTACCCCACACCTACCCAAGGTTCCTGAGTAACCTACAACAACCCCATAAAGTCTCTGGCTCATACCCTCCACTGTCTCCCAGGCAGTCCTGGTCCTTCCCCCACACAACCTTATTTGTAAGTATTTGTGAGCATAAATTTCATCCTATGCAAAAATCTTTCCCAGATCTATATGTCTTCCTGTATGAGACTGAACAAATAACGAGAATATCTTTATTAAGTGGTACTGGGCACAGAATCAAAGTATTCACATTGACCTCCATCCCTATCCCTTTTTAAATATTTCACTCTGAGGTAAGATCTAAGTTGCTGTTTCCCAAGCTGAGCTTGAACTTGCAATCCTCCTGCCTCAGCCTCTCAGAGTTCTGGGACAGGTCCACCACACCTGGTTCCACGTTTGTTTTTATGGAGTGCTCTACATTGACCAAAGATGGTTTTTCCAGTAATGGTGATGCACATTTGTCACCCCAGCACTCAGGTGGCTGAGGCAGGAGGATCACTGTGAGTCTGAGGCCAACCTGGGCTACAAAGTGAGCCAGCCTGAACTGCATAGTGAGACCATGGAAGACTGGCAAGGGCCTGAGTTCAATTCCCGGTTCCACCAAAAGAAAAAAAAGAGGGAGACCATGGAAGAGGCTACAACAAGAGTTTATTTCTAGCTTACATAGTTGTCTACATGTTAATGATCTACGACTAGTGGGACAGTTCCGTCATATGTGTCACGTGCAGATTTACGCTGGAATTCTCCATGGTTCTGCTAACCTAGAAAAGCAGGAAACAGGAAGAAGGGTAATGCTTCCTTAGGAGGACTCACACCAGCTGGTCTCGCCCATCACTTATACTCACATCCCATTGGCCAGAAAGTGATCACGTGGTCATAGCTGCAGAGGAGACTGGGATATGTAGTCTTTCACAAGGAAGGCAGGCACCCAGATAAAACTCGGGTCTATATTTCTAAAAGGAAAAAAGAAGAATCAGGGGCAGTTAGTTCTCTACCCTGCAGGCTGGATCTATTCCATCTGGGTGTGGGAGTGCCCATCTGGGACCATTAGCCCCTCTACAAAGATACGATCAGTCCCTACTTCGTTACCCCATACTCTCCCCATGCACACATGATCTTGTAATCACCATATATCTTATTTATGTATTATCACTATAACACAAAGTACATGGTATTTATCAGGTACTCAGTAAATATGGCGACCACAAAGCCAGCCTCACCAAAACTGTTTCTTCTACCTGTACATGCAGACTACATTTCCCAGCATCCCTCGTACCTGGCTAGAGTCACATGACTATGTTTTAACGAATGAAGTGCAAAGGAAATGATTATTCCACTTCCAGGACTAGAAGCCACTTTTTTCCAGATCCTCCCTCTTCCAGCATCAGCCAATCAGCCACTCAGAAGCCTTAAGGATGCGGGCCTGACTCTGAGGGGTTGATGGTCCCTCTGTTCTTCTGCATCCTCATTGGAGTGGAGCTCAGTGTTGAGCTCTAGGTAGTTGCTCTAGGCAGTGTTGCCCAACATGCACAAAGTTCTGGTTTCATACCCAGAACCAGAAAAAATAATACTAAAAGCCAGTCTGTAATAGGTTGCTTTAAGAATGCAATTAAATGAATTAATGTTAGAAAAGCACTTAGAAATTCCTAGAAGGAAGTTATGGGTTATACGTATATACAATTTTGGGGTTTTTGTTGCTGTTGTTGATTGGTTTTACTTTTGCTGTGCTAGAGATGGAACCCAGAGTTTTGTGCATGCTATGCCGGCGTTCCCTGACAAGCTACATATTCAACCTTTAACTATGTCTTTGAATGTATAAATTAGGGACCTACCCATTAGCTCAGTTGTTTCAGTGCCTGCTTAAGCAAAGGCACTCCGGCTCAGGATACTCTGGTTCAATTCCCAGATCTGAATGCCTTTCCAGACCTGCCCTTAAGGCATCCTGAGCCAGCAGAGAGGTGGGGAGTCCTTCTGAATATATAAATTAAAGAACAAGAAACCTTCCACTTGAAACCCAAGTTAAGAAAATGAACATAACATACACATGGCTCAAGTGAAAACCTGCATCCCAAGGATTTGTTCCATTGTGATAAACGCCATGACAGAAAAGGACAAGGAGCTATGAGAATAATGAAGGGGAACTAATTTAGGGAGGAAGATTGGGAAAGCTGTCTTCAAGATTCTGTGCTTGAGCCAGGTGTGATAGTACACAACTGTCAATCTCAGATTCAGGAGGCTGAGGCAGGAGGTTTGCAAGGCTGAGCAACTTTGCAAGATTCTGATTCGAAGAGAGAGAGAGAGAGAGAGAGAGAATGAGAATGATGGTAATAAGGAGGAAGAGGAGGGGAGGAGTGTACCGCATTTGAGCTGAACTACATATGTGTAGAAATTAGCTGATAAAAGATGTAAGGTGTTAAAAAAAAAAAAAAAAAAAAAAAAGATGTAAGGTGTTGCCTCCAAAGGAGGCAGGAGAATAGTCAGGAGATCCTGAGGAGCTGGCACTGTGACATGCTCAGGAAAGTCGCCTCAGTTCTATGAAGATGGGACATTGATAGAGAACTGGGGTGGAGGAAGGCAGCAGAGTCCAAAAACCAGGTACACTTTGAGGCTTTCTTCTAAAAGCTGAGGGAGCCATTTAAAGTGCTGGGTACTGACCCGCACTGTTAGAAGACAACTCCACCCGGCTCCAGCAGTGGGAGCTCTCTTCCCTCTGCTAAAACTGAACTCTTCTGCCTCGGTGACCCAGTCACCCCATTCCTGAGGAGACAGCCTCCCTCGGCTGGCGCACCCCCAGGGACCCGGGTGGGACTTGAGCTCCTGAAGTAAAGGCGCTGAGCACATGACAGCATCACCAGCTCTGCTGCTAGAGGCAGGGCCCTCGGGAGGTGGCCACAGTTCCATGAGGCCATGAGGGTGGGACACCAACCGACTTATAAAAAGACGAGGAGTTGGTTGTTCTTGTGACAGGATTCTCTGAGCCTCTTTGGGACTCGAGTCCTTGCCAGCAAGAAAAACTCTGTGGAGCCACCACCGTAGAACTTTCTAGCTTTCAGAAACATGAGTTGTAAAGTACTTAGTCTGTAACATTCAGCTTCCAGATGGGGTGGTGCACACCTATAATCTCAGCACTGAGGAGGCTGAGGCAGGAGGATCACTGTGAGACCTTGTCTCAAAAAACCACTATATATATGAGACAGACAGACAGAGAGGCAGAGAGAGACAGATAGCTGAACTACATATATGCAGAAATTGAGAGGAATGAAAAAGAGATCATTTAGTTACAGCAATAACTAATGTACCTTTGAAAATCCCCAAGTGTCCATGACAGTGGAATGAGCAGATTAATTATAGTATAGTTTAGGGGAGGCCTATCATGCAGCATGGAAAACGTCAGGCCACTGCCAGCGTGACAACATAGATCTCTCTCACTTAACAGCAGAGGAAAGACACCAATCAAGAGCAGGACAGTGGGCTGGGAGATGGCTCAGTGGAATAAGCGTTTCCCTGGCAAGCGCAGGGGCCTGAGTTCAATCCCTGGTTCCGCAAAAAAGAGCAAGATAGTATAGTGTTGTTTCTGTGATGCTAACAGAGAGAGTGGTTCTAGGGTGACAGAAATTGGGATCATGGCTCCCCTTGAAGCAAGAGGGGTGAAAGGAAGCATAGCAGAAGTTCCATCAGGCTAAGGGTGTCCTATTCTTGGACTGGTGCTGGAAAGAAACAGTGTCAGGTCAGCCCGGCAGCACTGTGACAAACTACCTGAGACAATTTATACAGAGGGAATGTTTGCTCGGGCTTACGGGCTTACGGTTTCAGAGGACGCCAGCCAGGGGTGGCTTTGGGGCCTGGGGCTAGTCAGAGCATGATCCTGGTGGACCATGCGCACCCCAGGGCAGCCAGGAGGCAGAAAGACAAACTGAGGAGCCGCAGTCGGGATCCCCCTCCGGCCACGACCCATGATGTCACTTCCTCCCACCAGGCCCCTCCTCTTAAAGGTTCCACCGCCTCCCCATTGCACCCTTGGCTGAGGACCAAGCCTCGAACACATCTTCTGGGGACGCTTATCCACACCATAGCACGCGGGATTAAATTTTGTGAACACCACTGATCTGCAGCTTCATGATACACACTGTTGTATGTTTCCCATAGAAAGGTTTTCTTTTCAGTACTGGAAATTTAAGCCAAGGCCTTCACATCAAGTTATAGCCCCATTTGATTTTATTTTCTTCGCGGAACCGGGGTTGAACTCAGGCCCTTGTGCTTCCCAGGGAAGCGCTTATTCCACTGAGCCATCTCCTTGGCCCCTAGCCCTTTAAAATAAACATTTTTTTAAAAAAAAATTTTGAGAGCCGGGCATGGTGGCGCAAGCCTGTAATCCCAGCACTCGGGAGGCTGAGACAGGAGGATTGTTGTGAGTTCGAGACCAGCCTGAGCTATAAAGTGAGCTTAAGGGCAGCCTGAACTGCATAGTGAGACCTTGTCTCAAAAAGACAGGGAAACAAAAAAATGTTTGAGACAGGATCTCACTAAATCACTAAGTTCCAAAATAGGCTTGTTTTTGATCCTCTTGACTCAGCCTCCTAGATTCTGGAATTATAGGCATGTACCACCCCACCTGTCTCTAATAAACACATTTTAAAAAATTTATTTTAATGTTTTATTCATTTGTTTATTTACTTGGCATAGAGTCTCACTATGCAGCTCAGACTCATAGCGATCCTCCTGTCTCAGCCTCCTCAGCGCTGGGATTATAGGTGTGTACCACCAGGTCTGGTTTTGGTGGCCGGCATGGCATGCAGTCCTGGGATAGAACCTGGGTCCTTACGCTTGCCAGGGAGGCACTTAGGCCGCTGAACTATCTCACTAGCCCTAATGAACAGATTTCTAAAGGGTTAAAAAAAAAAAAGCCAACTTTGTCCCTGGCCACTCCAAAGAGAGAAAGATGGGGGCTGCCTCCATTTCTCACTCAAGTAAAAGAGGGAAGGTCACCAGGAGAAAGGAGAGGCTTGGCAGGGGTGCGCTGGGGTATGTGTGTACTGCACCTCCCTCCTGGTTCAGCCTGACTTCAGCGGCAGGGGCAGTACTTACACTGCGGGAGTCAGCAGATGCTGTACATCTTAGCCTTGTACATTTTTAGTTATGAGTCAGTTTCCTGCTGGGCATGGTATCATAAACATGGAATCTCAGCACTGAGGATGCTGAGGTAGGAGGGTCACGGTAAGCTTGGGGACAGCCTGAGTTACATGGTGAGTTAAAGGACAGCCTGGACTAGGCAGCGAGACCCTTATCTCAAATACAGAGGACAGAGAGAGAGGGGAGAGACAGACAGAGACAGCCAGTTCTCAGAGGGCATGGTCAAAGTACGTCACACATGTACAAAAATGTCACAGCAGGGCTGGCCAGATAGCTCAGTGGTTTAAAGCGCCTCCTTAGGCAGACATAGTGACTAGGGTTCGATTACCTGCTTCGATCTCCTGCGTGTGGTGCTGGCCCCATCCCCAGGGCACACTGAGATGGCAACTGGGACCAGGCCTGGGGGCATGCACCTGTAATCCCAGCACTTGGGAGGCTGAAAACAGGAGGATTACTACGAGTCTGAGCTGTGTAATAAGACCCTGTAGACCCTGTACTAAATATGTTTTTAAAAAAAGAATGTCACAATAAACCCACTATTCTGTATAATTAAATTGTGCTAAAAACAAACAAACAAACAACAAGAGAAAAAAGTCAGTTTCTACACTGCTCACTTGGAACACACACAAGCAGGATGGGATGACAAGGCCGGATTCTACCCCACCTGCAGTCTGTCTTGCCAGCTGCTGAACCAGAATGAACACAGCTCAGTTCCTGGGCTCTGTAGAGCTCACACTTTGTAGGTGAAAAGACACAGAGACTGTAAATTACTCAACAAAATAAGAAAATGCCCTTGGGGTTCTGGGGGGCACCTCTGGATGAATCCCAGGAGAGTTCTGCAGGGTCAATAGGAGTTTCCCACTGGGTTCGAGAGAGGGCAGACCAGGGCCATGGGAAACGCAAAGGCCTGGGAGCTGCAGAAGAGCAGCCCAGGCCGGGCGTGGTGGCGCATGCCTGTAATCCCAGCACTCGGGAGGCTGAGGCAGGAGGATTGTTGTGAGTTCGAGACCAGCCTGAGCTACAAAGTGAGCTTAAAGCCAGCCTGAACTGCATAGCGAGACCCTGTCTCAAAAAGACAAAAAAAAAAAAAAAAAAAAAGAAGAGCAGCCCAGGTTCTCAGCGCTGCAGCTCTTGGCACAGGGGGCGTGGCACTCTGCAGCCGCAGCTGTACTTCCTTTGAAAAGTAGTTGAGTTGACGAGTGACATTTAAATAGTTAATGAGCCAGGTGTAGTGGCACACGTGCCTATAATCCTATAATCGCAGCACTCAGGAGGCTGAGGCAGGAGGATTGCCACAAATTTGAGGCCAACCTGTGCTACATAGTGAGTTCAAGGTCAACCTAAAGTACATGTGAGATTCTGCCTCAAAAAAAAAGAGGTAAAGAGAAAGGAAAAAGGAAATTAAATAAATAAATACATAGTCCAATGCCCTGGTTTGGGAACTGCTCCCCATAAGTGGAGGTTCAGGGTCCAGCACCACAGGAGGAGACAGGGTCTCACTGGCGGAAGTGGGGTCATGGGGGCGGGGCTTCCTAGCCTCCGCTCTGCTCCTGAATGGGGTTGTAGCCTCTCTGGCTCCTCCATGGCCTCTGTCCTGCGTTCCCTCCCTAGAACTGCCCAGATGCCTCTGACCCTGAGTTGAACAAACCTTTTGTCTTTATAAATTAGCAGCCTCTGGTACTCTATTATAGCAATGTGTACCTGACAAATATAGGCAGATTTCTGGGGTTCTTTATTTTTAGAAAAATCAGCAAAATCTAGATATTTTTGTTGTTGTTGTTGTTGTTGTTTTTGAGACAGGATCTTGATATATAGCTTAAGTCAGCCTTGAACTCACTATTAATCCAGGCTGGCCTTGAACTCACAGTGATCCTTCTGCCTCAGCCTCCCCCCACTACTTGGATGAAAGGCCTGTACCACCACGCCCAGCTAGAAAACCTGGCAACCCTGGGTATCCATCTCTGTAGGAAAAGCTGACCAGCAGGTGATGGACGTATGCTTCTCAGGGTGCCACGCTCGCCCCTCTCCTGTTGCCTTCTTTTTTTTTTTTTTTTTTTTTTTTTTTTTTTTTGAGACAGGATCTCACTATGCAGTTCAGGCTGGCCTTAAGCTCACTTTGTAACTCAGGCTGGTCTCAAACTCACAACAATCCTCCTGCCTCAGCCTCCCCAGTGCTGGGATTACAGGCCTGCGCCACTACGCCCGGCTTTCCTGTTGCCTTCTGACACTGTGGCCAGGCGCCAGCGACTCCACTACCAAGCCCCGTGCATTCACTGGTCTTAGACACAGCCGGACCCATCTGCACTTCTGTCTCAGTCTGAAAAGAGAAAAATGTGAGCAGCCCTGGACGACGCCATGCGCTCCTGCTGCCGCCTCGCCTTTGGTCTTTCCTGTCGTGGGTCTCTGAGGACACTCAAGCCGTCAGCCCTGGCATGCCATGAGGACTGCAGCTGAGGCGCGGCAGCTTTCTGGGACAGCTCGGGAGTGCGGCCTCGACGCCCCAGGCTTCAAGGAGCGACTGGCAGTTTCTTATTCCATTGTTCAACTAGCAATTTGTGGTGGAGCTGGTGGGGGGAACCCCTCTCCCAGGGCCTGGCATTGCCCACTGCTGGGGGCACTCTGTCCTGATGGAGATGGTGGCACTGTGGGCCTCACGCTATGGCCGGCCACTCCCTGCACCCAAGTCACTTTCTGGCTAAGCCCCTGCCCTGCTCCTAGCCTCAGCTTCTGCGGATGTTGGGGGTCGTGGTGCAGGAGCAGCAACAGGACCCCATAAAGGGAAGGCCTGGGGCCTGCTGGGGATGCAGGGAAGGGTCTCCCCACCCCATGCTTCTCCTTGTCCCTGTCTCTGCCCCACCTGACAAAGGAGAGCAGCTTCACCCTGGCATCTGTCCCCTGCAGCGAAGTTCTTCATAGTCACAGGCCTGGAATCAACGAAGCCCAGAGTTGTGGCTAGCAACATCGAAAACTGAGCTGAAATAAATTTTCTTTCTTTTTTTCAGAACCAGGGATTGAACTCAGGCCCTTGTGCTTGCCAGGGAAGCGCTTATTCCACTGAGCCATCTCCCTGGCCCTCTTCTATTCTATCCTATCCTATCCTATCCTATCCTATCCTATCCTATCCTATCCTATCCTATCCTATCCTATCCTATCCTATCCTATCCTATCCTATCCTATTCTTTCTCCTTCCTTCCTTCCTTCCTTCTGTCCTTTCTTCCTTCCTTCCTTCCTTCCTTCCCTCCCTGCCTCCTTCCTTCTCTTTTTCCTGTACTGGAGTTGGAACTGAGGGCCTTCACACTGAACTCCACCCAGCTCTTCATATTTCTTGAAGCGGGTTCTCACTGAACCACTATTTTGCCCAGGCTGAGCTCAAACTTACCTCAGCCACCTGGAAGGCTGAGAGGACAGAAATGTGCCCCCACACCCAGCTGATATTTTGAAGTACTTTGTTGTGTACTTTGTCACAGTACAAAAAGCTGCCTAACACATACAGGTGTTCCTAAATTGATGGTGGGGTTATGACACAGGACACCCACCACAGAAAGGAGAAATTGTAAGTGGAATCACCCTGAGTGTTAAATCAAGGAACACACACACGCGTGCGTGCACACACACACACACACACACACACCCATATCTAAGGTGGAAGCCAAGGGACCTGGGAGATGGCTCAGTAGAATAAGTGCTTGCCTGGCAAGTGCAAGGGCCTGAGTTCAATCCCTGGTTCCACCAAAAATAAATAAATAAATAAATAAATAAATAAATAAATAAATAAATAAATAAATAAATTCCAAGCTCCTAGAGTTCTATTATAGCAACATGAAGCTGACGGGCACAGGGGTATCTCAGTTTATGAAAACTTAATTGGTTTTATGATTTGGGGGAAGGTGGCTGCATTTATGTTTTTGTGGGCAAGGTGGCCACAGTCCTGTTTGTTATTCGCTGCAGAGTTTGTGAACAGAAGCAAATTTGGATTGAGCACTTTCGTTTGCATCCTGAATTGTTTTGTAATCAAGCATTCATGAACCAAAGTATTACTGTATATGCAGACTGCTGGCTTTTCTAGAAAAATCAGAAAGTCTGGATTTTTGGGTGCATTTGGGTGTGGTAATTTTACACACTCCTTTTATATAGGTATTTATTTGAGGGTTTTTGAGACAGAATATTGCTGTGCAGTCTAGGCTGGCCTCAAATTCACAGCAACCCTTCTGCCTCAGCCTCCTGAGTGTGGGGATGACTGAGGTGCACCACGCCTTGTGTGTGTGGCTTTTTTTTTCTTGAGACAGGGTCTCACTATGCAGTTCAGGCTGCCCTTAAGCTCACTTTGTAGCTCAGGCTGGTCTTGAATCCACAACAATCCTCCTGCCTCAGCCTCCTGAGTGCTGGGATTACAAGCCTGCGCTACCACGGTAGCCCGGCTCATGGATGTGGCTTTTAAAATACGTCCATAAGTTTTTGCTACTTCTCCTTTCCAGAGCTCAGGGCAGGAGCCTGATGTGATTACAAACAAGTGCTGGAGGCCTGGCTGCTGCCTACTCACAGTCCCAGCTACTTAGAGGGCTGAGGCAGAGGGTCTGAGAGTGTGGGGCCAGCCGGGACCCCCGAGGGAGAGCCTATTTCAGAATAAAAAGGCCTGAAGGCCTAGTTGAGTAGTAGGCTGCTCCTGGGTTCCTTCCCCAGGACCCAACTTTTAAAAAGAGGCTTATTGTGTACAGGTTGGGAAGGTGCGAGGCCAGGGGCTGCTATGACAAGGTCGCCTGTGTGGAGTCTCAGGGTGGGAGCACCAGGGGCAGGAGTGTGGGCCCAGGTACCAGTGCATCCCTCGGGACATAAGCCTGTGAGCTGATTATTTTATGTATTTGGGGAACTGTACTGGGAGTGAAACCCAGGGCTTATGAGCTCTGTCCCCAGCCTTTTTTTTATTTTGAGACAAGGTCTGGGGTCAAACATGCAATCTTCCTGCCTCAGCCTCCCAGAGTTCTGAGGTGACAGGCCTATGCCATCCTTTCTGGCCCTGATCTCTTCTTAAAGGCACTGCCTCTTGCCAAGTGTCCAGTTCTGACGACAGTTACATTCCAGGATGCATTTCCCTGGAAAGAGACCACCTTCAGACCACAGCAGTACAGGAGGCAGAGTCGAGGGTGAGGAAATTTGCTGTGGTGGGGACTCTGGGGGCGCAGAGTATATGGTGGGTTCAGTCGGGTGCCCCCATCCTGACCCCATGAGGATCTCTGAGTGTGACTTATACCCAGGTTGCTCCAACCTGGACACAAGAGGGCTGGGCTTCTGGACCCCACAGTAGCAATCCCCTGAATCCCCTGGAGTCTGCAGAGCCTATGTGCTGTGGTTTGCAAATGATTCATTCCCCAGGGGTTCACTAGGCAAGGTGAGTCCACCTTTTAAAAAGAGGAGAATAGGGAGATAGTTCATCGGCAGAAGTGCCTGCCTGGAAAGCACAAGGTCCCAAGCTCGATCAGCGGTACCTGGGGCACGGGACGGGTGGCAGTGGGAGGTGTCTAGGCTGTGGGCAGCAGCCTGGGGAGGGCGCAGCGCACCTGCGCTGAGGTCCCACTTGAGAGCAGTTGGTAGAAACATGAGCTGAGCCCCATGTTGCTCTCTGGCTTCCTGTCCGGGTCCCTGGATGGGCCTTCTGGCATGCACACCTGCCACTGTGACAATTCATCCTGACGGCTGCCTTTCCCAGAGCACACTCTGGTTGTGTCTGGGTGGATCACAGGGAATGATCTTGGTGACTCTGTCAGGTCCCTGGCCTCCTCCTTTCTATTTCTTTCCTGCTCCGCTTTCAGATGCCCTGCAGTGAGGAGCTATCCCCGCCCCTCAGCCTCCACCATGACCCCTCTGCCTTGGAGCCCACCCCAGGGACTGAACCCTTGGATAGTATGGGCCAGGTTAACCCTCTCCTCCATTAGTCGTGGGTGTTAGGTATGTATACCCTAGGCCACCCACAGAGAGGTTGGCACTATGCATGCCTTGATCCTGGCATGCATGGCCTGCTCAATAAATCTTTGTTCCATAACAGAGCTTGCCTGCAGGTATCTTGTCACAGTAAGAGAAAGCACTCTGACCCATTAGGATCTGTAATAGCCAGCTCTCCCAGCACAGGAATTTACTAGGGAGGATGGAGTCCTCCTGTGTCCTGCTTGGACTCCTGCTCGGGGTCACTGGTTGGTGTTGTACCTCAGGAATAATTTGCCACATACATTACAGGGCTGAAAATTTTGCAGGACATTCTGTTCTGTCCCTAGTGGCTGTACTGGCTGATTTTGTCTGGTCCCAGGATGCTGCCTTTCCACACATTCCGGAGTCATTCTTAAGAAGTGCGAAGACAGGCATGGTGGTGCATGCCTGCCTGTAATTCCTCCACTTGGGAGGCAGAAGCAGGAGGATCCTTGCAAGTTCAAGACCAGCCTGAGCTACAAAGTGAGCTTCAGGCCAGCCTGAACTGCATAGTGAGACTGTCTCATACACACACACACACACACACACACACACACACACA
>PVKA01051943.1:0-11959 GCA_004027165.1 Ctenomys sociabilis | reverse complement strand
TATGAGGAACTAAGTTATCCTATTGGGAGCAGGGAGCTTTTTGTGTTGAGGGGTTGTATAATCTTATCTATGCTGCAAGGCACATAGGGGGCAGGGGCTTTAAACAGGATGTGGGAAGGGGGGTGGAGGGCAGTAATGCAACCAAGGGTTTTGGCCAGCAAAAACAGGAAATGATTGTACAGAAGGGACAGCAAAAGGGAGCAAAAAGGGAATTTTATTTTGCAGAGGCCAAGAGGGGTTCATCTCTGGGTAGCCTGCTTGTCACAGTTTACAGGATTAAATTGTTCTCAGTTGAAGTGTTTCATAGTAAAAAAGATACTGAATGGAATTATAGATGAAAATGTTATGTTTTCCTAGATCCAAAGAGAAGGGATGTTTCAAGGAAAAATGTCCAAAGCTTCTAGAGAAGGAAAAGAAAGTGTTTATGATGGAGTCAGAGGATGTTTCAGACTAAGGTGGTTATGTGTCTTCCCTCTCAGCCTGAAAAAAAAAAAAAACAACCCATGTTAATTGCCAATATAAGAAAAGAGCTTATAAAACTTTCAATAGACGCTTATGCAGATTTATCGGTAGTTACCCAGCCAATGGCTCACTTACAAACTGGAGAGTACTAAGTGTTTTCCCTAGGTCTGACAATCCATATGCCACAGATCTGCTGAATGATTACTAGATGTTATTATTTGTAAAATTGACTCCATCTTGTTGCCCTTCTAACCTCGCCGTGTTCCTGTTCTGTATGCGCCTGCCTCTCCCAACTCCCTCACCTCTGTGACCCAAGCCTTGTCTTGACCGACATCTGCACCCCTTCCCTATTTTTGAGGACCTTGACAAGCTCTGTACTTACACATAGGTAACACCAATCTCTAAGATTAGAGATATTGAAAACCAAAAGGGGGGGCTAAACCTCCTTTTTCTCAAGGAAGGGGGTCTCTGTACAGCCTTAAAGGAACAATGTTGTTTTTATGCAGACCATTCAGGGGTAGTTAAAGATTCTATGTCCAAGCTTAGGGACAAGTTACAACAATGAAAAAAAAAAAAAAAAAAAAAAAAAAGACAACAACAACAAGGGCTCTTTGAGTCCTGGTTCAATCGTTCCCCATGGTTGACTACACTCCTCTCAGCTCTAGCTGGGCCACTCCTGATTCTCATACTAGCTCTCACTATAGGGCCATGCCTCCTTAATAAGCTTATCACGTATGGCCAAGAACAACTATCCTCTATTAAGCTCATGATAATCAGACAACAATACCAGTTTTTAACAGACCAGGAAGCCCAGACACATTTTTAAGATTAAAAATGGGAAAAACCAAAAGGGGGGAATGTAAGGTCCGAGTCAAACAGACTCCATGAGTCAGACAGACCATGTTACTGAGTCACAAAAGCTTGTTAAGGTTACTATGGTTACTGCCCTACCCTCCAGTGCGTGATGTCCCTACATGCCCCACAGCTTACAGATGTTCTTAAGATAACCCCACGGAGACCATCAATTCCCGAACGGCAGGACCCTTCCAAGAATAACCCTCCCTAAAAACCCACACCATCCAATTGTTGTAAAGGTCAATACGAGCCATCCTATCCGTTCCAATGTAAGCCCAGCTAACACACGCGATTGGCTTCTGTATACCCTGCTTGCTGCTTTGCCGCCAAAAGTGCTATATAATCCTAAGTCATCTAAGGCTCGGGGTCACTGTGGCCCAGTTGCCTGGTGGCCCTGTGTCGACACAGCCTCTGGAATAAATCCTGAACTTCCACAAGGCTTTGGCTCTTGGTGTCCTTCCTTCCGCACCCGATCTTGGACCTAACAGACTCACTTGGGTCTTTTCAGGTGATCACCACCTATTTGTTTTTTTTTTTTTTTTTTTTTTTTGTCTTTTTGAGGCAGGGTCTCACTATGCAGTTCAGGTTGGCCTTAAGCTAACTTTGTAGCACAGGCTGGTCTCAAACTCACAACAATCCTCCTGCCTCAGCCTCCCAAATGCTGGGATAACAGATATGGGCCACCATGCCCAGCTTCACCACCTATTTAGAATATCAGTCCCAGGTGTTACTTTTTCAGCATTTGTTTGGCCTTTAGGTCTGGTTCACAGCAGGAGCCTCTGTCACTCCCAGAGTTGTAGACACCTTGTCTCCTGTATTATCTCTTTCAAGAGCCTGACCCTGTCTGACTGCCTATAATATTTCTAGCTAACTTAGCTGCCTACAACAAGTTGAATCCCTGTTCCACAAAAAACAAAAAGAAAAACAACTCCTAACCTGAAAGGTACCTGGGAGTTCATGTTCTCTAAAACTGAAGAATGAATTTTAGTAACAAATGGAGGCTAAGAGCAAATGTATTTACTGGGGGGAAAGAAGAGGAACCCGAGAGGATTGCAAGAAGCTTTCTCTTCTAAGGATTTTTATAGAGTGAAACCATGTGGTGAGCCAGGTGAAAGGTGGAGAAAAAGGGAACCCCGTTAGGGGTTCATCCAATGAGATTACAAGCACCATTGCTCATGTAAAATTGATTAAATCAGGATCAAATGGGCAAGTGAGTCATGTAGCAAGCAGGTACGAATATGGAACTGGGTCTCTTCCGGTTAGGGGCTGGGTTAGTGACTTATTTGGGCTCTTTCGGGGTGATTGATACATATTTAAAATATCAATTCCTGATGCCCATTCCTAGGGAAATACGTGGCAGCATTTGTTTACTCTTTTGTCTGGAGGTCTGGACCATATTGGGAGTGTCTGTCTCTTTCAAGGTTGCAAAGTCACCTTGTCTTTCATATTTCCTTGAGTGCAAGGCCCTGTCTGATGGCCTATAATATTTCTAACTTGCTGCCTACAGCACTAGTGTTGCAGGCAGCTGAGTTAGCTAGAAATATTATAGACAGACAGCGCCAGGCTCTAGAAGGAGTTAACCCAGAAGTCAACTACTGGAGGGAGGAGGCTCCTGCTGTGAACCAGACCTAAAGGCCAAACAAATGTTAAAAGAGCATTTAGGATTGATATTCTAAATAGGTATGATTACCCGAAAAGACCCAAGTGAGTCACTAGCCCAACTCCCAAGGGGCAGAGACCCTGTCCCGTATTCATGCCCGCTTACTATGTGACTCGCTTCCCCATTTGGTGCTGGGCCTAATCAACTTTACCTGAGCAATGGTGCTTATAATCCCATTGGTTGATCATAGTTTTGTCTCACCCCACATCCAACTAAGTGAGACCCTCTATTCTCTACCTTAGCCCCGCGTGTTTTTGCCCTATAAAAGTCCCTAAAAGAGACAGCTTCCCGGGCAACCTGCTGGGGGGCGGGGGACCTTCAGTCCCTCTCTGACAGGAGCTTTTCTATCCAATGAAGTTTTTCCCTCAATCTCTGTTTGTTCCTAAAATTCATTCTTTGGTTTTAGAGAACACGAACTCATCAAGGTCAGGTTGGGAGTTTTTTTTTTTTTTTTTTTTTTTTTTGTCTTTTTGAGACAGGGTCTCGCTATGCAGTTCAGGCTGGCTTTAAGCTCACTTTGTAGCTCAGGCTGGTCTCGAACTCACAACAATCCTCCTGCCTCAGCCTCCCGAGTGCTGGGATTACAGGCATGCGCCACCACGCCCGGCTTTTTTGTCTTTTTTGAGACAGGGTCTCACTGTGCAGTTCAGGCTGGCCTTAAGCTCACTTTGTAGCTCAGGCTGGTCTCGAACTCACAACAATCCTCCTGCCTCAGCCTCCCGAGTGCTGGGATTACAGGCATGTGCCACCACGCCCGGCTTAGGTTGGGAGTTTTACTTCCCAGTATCACTAGGACTCCTTCCACCTCAATTTTTTTGATTTTTTAAAATTTAGTACAGGTCTACAGGATCTCACTACACAAACTGGATTTGTAGTGATTTTCCTGTTTTCAGTCTCCCAAGTGCTGGGATTACAGGCGCGTGCCACCATGCCCAGTTTCAATCACCATTTCAGCACGCTGGGGGTGGGGTGGGGGGGAGCGGCGGCACGGCATGCCAGGGATTGAATGCAGTCCCTGCATCTGCCTAAACAGGTGCTTTAATCCCACCCCAATTTTTTTGTATATGTATGCATTTCTAAAAATTGACACAATTGAACATACTTATGGGATATAATGTGATAAACTAATTTCTTTTGTTGTTTTTGAGACAGGGTCTCTCCATGTAGTTTAGGCTGGCTTTGAATTTGCTGTGTAACCCAGGCTGGCCTCTTGCCTTAGTCTCTGGAGTGCTGGGATTCTAGCTGTTCCGCATCTGACACTTTGTTTTGTCTTTTTTCCAGTTCTTTTTAATTTTTTTGTCAGAACCGGGGATTGAACTCAGGCCCTTGCACTTGCCAGGTGAGCACTTATTCTACTGAGCCATCTCTACGGCCTCTTTTTTCCAGTTCTAAAGATTGAATCCAGGCCAACTGCTAGGAAAGTGCTCTACACTGAGCTACATTGCCTTTTATTTTGTTATGGGTCGCTCAGAATAGGAACCGGATCAGCCAGTTTGGAATTTAGAAAGCCGTTTATTGCTGAGCTCAGGGCCTCGGATCAGCTCTCAGGTAGGAGAGCACTAAAAGTCGGATCAGCTCTCAGGTAGGAGAGCACTAAAAGTCGGCTTGCCCAGGAAGCAAGTTTTTTTTTAAACTTGGAACCACATTGAGTTTGATAAACAAATTCATTGTCTGACACAAAACAACGCTTTCAGAGTCATTGTGACCACTACTCAAACTAAGTTTCCTGGGGCTTTTGTTTCAGTTTCTGGTGAATTTGCACCTGAGTACCTGCAGGCAGCCTTGCGCAGCAGTACAGGAAGCAAAGCCCCTTTTGAGACAGGATCTCACTATGCAGTTCAGGCTGGCCTTAAGCTCACTTTGTAGCTCAGGTTGTTCTTGAACTCACAACAATCCTCCTGAGTGCTGGGATTACAGGCCTGCGCCACCACGCCCGGCTAGTCCTTTTGTATCCTTAACAGACCTATTTACTAAGCAACCTAGTACAGTGGGTGATACATTTACAACAGGAAGCATAAGATTTACATTTATAGCCTAAAATGTGAGTTAACCCATTACAGATTTCACTTTAGGACAAGGTTTGCTGAATTCTCTAGGCTTGTTTGTTACTTTTCCTGCCTCCGCCTTTCGAGTAACTAGGATTACAGGGGCTAATATCCAGGCCCGCCTGACCTATGTTTTGGTTCTGTGTCTATCTACAATCGGAGGGGTTTAGGGGAAAGCTGCTGGGATGGCACTCAAAACTCCGTGCTCCCCGCCCTGAGCTATCCTCCAGCCCTGCGTGTCAGCTGCTGGAAGTAGCTGCAGGGACCTTTCGTGGATAATCGTGTATCTGTTCTCACTGATCTGCCCAAGGCGCTGTTATCAGGGTGAGTGAGTTGTTCGTGTGACAGATCCTAACAAGCTTAACTCAAATCAAAATGAAATCTGAGCGGAGCCAGCGTTTGGAAATGTGGGGGGCTGGGCTGCTCGGGAGGGTAGAGGCGTCTGCCAGCGTAAGTGCGAGGGCAAGCCTGAGCAACGCTGAACTCCTCGGGGCGCAGAGGACTAGCGCGCCTGGAGGGAAACAACCTCGGGCAGCAGGCCTGTGACAGAAAGGCCTGTGACAGAAAACGTCGCAGCAGGTCAGGTCTTCCGCGCTTCCGGAAGGCCGGATCTTTTCCCGCCCTCCGTTGACTCCGCCCCCGGGCGACGCTTTGAACCTCGGCAACGAGATTGGAGGCGGGGCCCAGTGAGGCCATCTCACTGCGCCCTCCTGCCTGAGGGGGTGGCGCTGTTCAATTGACGTCACGGTCATTGACAGCGTGGGGCAGTGGCGGTTTTTCTCCCATGGTGGCAGCGGCCAGGGTCAGAGCTAACCTGCTGTCGGGCTAGGGTGGCTTCGGGGGCCGGGCGTGAGGGAAGGAGACTGCAGCCAGGACGGCGAGTTTGTTGTCTGCAGCGTGGTGAGGCCAAACGTGGGAAAGGTTCGGGAACAGCCTTTGCTGAGGTCGAGGGTGTGTGGGAGCGTGGGGTTTGAGAAGACGCGCGTTGGTCGGGGCCAGAGGTTGGCACTACCTGAAGATTCAGATTGGGGTACGACTCGTAGGAGCTCTGGGTGTGGCAATCGGCGGTGTCCGGTGGGGGTCCCCAGGCTCACGTGTCTCTCTGGCTCCACGGCTGCAGGTGCTTCATGTCTAGATTGGGGGCCTTGGGCGGCGCCCGCGCTGGGCTGGGGCTGCTGCTGGGCACCGCCGCCGGCCTCGGGTTCCTGTGTGTCCTCTACAGCCAGCGATGGAAACGGACCCAGCGCCGCAGTCGCAGCCAGAGCCTGCCCAGTTTCTTGGACTACGAGCAGGCGTCACAGCCCGGACGCCAGGGTAGGAGGCCGACTGATGGGCCTGGGGTCGGGCTGCCTTTGGCTGGTCCCGTGGGACAGGGTGTCTTTCTTTGGAAAACTTACTGAAACGACGAAAAGTTTTCTGTATTCTTTTTACCTATAATCTCAGGAAAGTGGGAAGACTGTTCAGCTTTCACTTTTGATTATCACCACAGTAATGCTATGAATGTATTAAAGCCATCTGCCTAGAGTTGGGTAAAGGCCGCAATTAGGGAAACAATCCAAAAGAAAGAAAGAAAAATCTTGTAGGAGTGAAAAGTCTTGAGGTTTATGTATTAAATTGCATAGGAAAATTTGAAGGGAACTTGGAGACTAATCTAAGCCTGTTCCTCTTCTGAGGAAATATTCAGGAAAATCGTGTACATTTCCTGAAGTTGTCATAGTGTAAGTGGCACAGTTGGGCCTGGTCACCTGGCCCAGGTACTTTCCAGGGCACCGTCTGTGAGCACTCATGCCGCTTAAGCTGAAATGAGTTGTGCATTGAATGTGGCTGGCAGCCAGAGCCACAGCTGAAATGAGTTGTCCATTGCTTTTTTTTTTTTTTTTTTTTACAAAATCTTATGTTTATTCATTGAAACAAAGGCTGCTCCCGTTTTTGTTTGCTGAAGGATCATTTAAATCACCACATAGCAATTGGAAGTTAATATTTTCTCTGACCACCAGTGTCAGATGATTTGGAAAACTTAGCTGTGAAAGAGGCCTCCAAGTTACCACCATGGATTGTGGCTGATGGTCAGCACTTGCTAACATGGTGCTTATGTGTTTTTAATTTTTATTTATTTTTTGTCTTTTTGAGACAGGGTCTCACTATGCAGTTCAGGCTGGCCTTAAGCTCACTTTGTAGCTCAGGCTGGTCTCGAACTCACAACAATCCTCCTGCCTCAGCCTCCGGAGTGCTGGGATTACAGGCATGCGCCACCACGCCCGGCTCCTGTATTTTTATTTTTAATAAATAAAATTTTATTTATAATGTCATGTTTTATTAGTACATGTTTGTAGTACACAATGTTTACATTCCTTGTGGGGAACTGGTACATGTACCTTCCTTCCCTTTTGTTCATTTGTTTCTAATTTCTTAGCAGTCGTCTGCCTAATTCTGCCTAATTCTGAGGTCGGGACAAAGCAGCCACATTCCCAAGGCTCACTGCTGTTCTACATTCTTAACACTGTGAGATACATACTGTAGTCTGGCCTAGATTCCTTTTAACAAGGGATTTGTGCTTGCCCATTTCTGTGGGTCCTGGCTTCCTGCTTTCTTTCCTGTTTTTACATTTTCTAGTCCTAGTTGCTTTAAGTCTCTCATACTACTAGCGTTTCACTGTTGGCATTCACCTGCAGCTCAGCTCAGGGCTGGGTTGGAGGGACTTGGTAATGGTGTTTTCCTGGCAATGTGGATAGGTTTTTTTCCAGTGTGCCCATTCTTGGAACTGCCCTTCTCTCTTTACCCCCTTGAGAATACTAAATGAAGTTCTCAAAAGAAGTGGAGTTTTCTTTATAATTTGGGAAGTGAGAGAGCAGAGTGTGTTGAGTTTTAGTTTTGCTGTGCAATTAGTATTGGCTCCCTGCATTTGGCATTGAGGTCAGGTACCCGTTTTTCTTTTACTGTAGCAGCTGTCCTGTCTTCTAAGTACCGCACCCTTGCAAACAGTTTACTTTATCTGCTGTGAACAGCAGTGTGGAAGAGTCCTGGTGTGAAAGAGCAGAGGGCTCTTGGCCTAAGAGATTGGAACTTTAGTTTTTTTTTGAGTAGCTTCTGGGACTTGTTACCGTGACTAGCTGTGAGCATGCCCTATCTGAGCTTCAAAGTCTTCTTCATAAGTTGAACTCCAGTGAAAGGCAAGTGTTCTGGGACTCTAGCGAGACCTTTACTCATGCTTGCCCTTGAGTGTCCCTTTCTCCTTCCAGTGACTCTGTTTCAGGCTGTGCCAGGTGAGGCTGGAGATGCTGTGGTGCTGCCCAGCCTTCCGCAGGCAGGGCAGGAGAAGGTGCTGGACCGCCTGGACTTCGTCTTGAGCAGTCTTGCAGCTCTGCGGCGGGAGGTGGAGGAACTGAGGAACAGCCTGCAGGGACTTGCTGGGGAGATTGTTGGGGAGGTGCGGTGAGTAAGTAGTCCGTCTCCTGCCTTGTCCCCCTCCTTTGGCTTCTCTGTTCCCTCAGCTTTTTTTAGCTGTGGTGTGTTCTGGCTTTGCTTTCTGTCGCTAGGAAGCTAGATTTTTAGCTTCCGACTAATTGGGGGTCAAGGCAGGCACACAGTTGGATCCTTGCAGCTGAAATTCTCTACTTCTCAGCCTACTCTGTTGTGCAGCTGGGCCAGGGGCTGCTTTTCTTACTGTTCTGAGGATAGAGCCCCAGGTTGTTTTCTGCTTGTGGCTTTTGAGTCAGGAACAGTCATAGTGAGGGGAAAGACAGGCTGGATGAGGCCTAACGGTCCATCTGGGGTGGGATCCGCTTTCCAGGTCTCATTTGGAAGAGAACCAGCGTGTGGCTCGGCGACGAAGGTTCCCATTTGTACGGGACAGGAGCGACTCCACGGGTTCCAGCTCTGTGTACTTCACTGCCTCATCGGGAGCCATGTTAACAGATGCAGAGAGTGAAGGCGGGTAAGTCTCTCCTGGAAGCAATTGTGAGAGTTTTGTGATAGGTCCTACTTAGCAATGGGAATTTAAATCAAGCTGCTGTGAGGGTATGAATAACTCAGCAACATTCAGAAGAGAAATCACATGCAGTTGATGCCATTCAGACAAATGGAAATGCTCCCAGTAGTTACTGCATCTATCTGTTCCTTCCTGAATCAGTTTGGTTTTCACATAATAATACGTTTTGATTAGTTTGGGAATCTCCCAATGGCTTCACAAGGACTTTGTAAGCATCTTTCTATGAGTTTGCTCCTTTCCGTGAGGGGCTGAGCTGTATGAAGACACACGGAAGCTGCTGCTTCTCACGGGGCTCTGCACCAGCACTTGCTCCGGTCCTCAGTGGCTCACCAGGCCTGACCTTAGGCCTTCCTGCGAGGTGGGACAGCTTCCTCTAAGCACGGTCAGACGAAGGCTGTTAAACTTTTTCCCAAGTATTGGGATTGAACTTGGGTGCTCTGCTCTGCCACTGAGCCACATCCTCAGCCTTTTCATATTTTATGTTGAGACAGGGTCTTGCCAAGTTGCCCAGGCTGGACTCAAACTTATAATCCTCCTACTCCATTCTTTTTTTTTTTTTTTTTTTGTCTTTTTGAGACAGGGTCTCACTGTGCAGTTCAGGCTGGCCTTAAGCTCACTTTGTAGCTCAGGCTGGTCTCGAACTCACAACAATCCTCCTGCCTCAGCCTCCCGAGTGCTGGGATTACAGGCCTGCGCCACCACGCCCGGCTTTCCATTCTTTCAAGATGTTGGGATTACAGGCATGCATTACATCCTGCCTCGGGTCTACTTGTTTTATTTTACTTTATTTTTTTGGTCATCTTGAGATAGGGTCTCGCTCTGCAATTCAGGCTGACTTTGTGCTCACTTTGTAGCCCAGGTTGGTCTTGAAAGAGAAATGATCCTCTTGTCTTCCCCTCCTAAGTGCTGGGATTACAGGTGTGTACCACCATGCCCGGCACAGGTCTTTTCATTTTAAACCACTGGCACCATTTTGAAACTGATGCTGTTATCTACAGCTATGTCTAGTTGTCCAGGTGGCCCGCATGAGGCCACGTCTGATATTTTCTTGGTGCCTTCTGCTGGTGGTTTTTCCTCAAGGAGATGAGTTTAGACAACAGCCAAGCTCTTGCCAGGTCAGTGACTGACTTAGCTATCAACATGCACATGAAAACTAGAAGTTAAATCCGGCCACGCAGGGTAGTCTTTGTAGATCTTGTTAGCTGAAACACCTTATGGCACCAGCTTTAATTTCTTCTTTACTTCCTCTGACAGACATTAGGCTAAGTGCTTTGAGGTATTTATTTCCTTGTATAATCCTCTTAAGAGTCCTCAGATGAAGTTCAGGCCCAGCAAAAGATTGTAAGGTGGATTTAGCCTGTCTGATGTTGACCCCAGGGGCTTGGGGTCTGTGGTCTGAGGAATGGCTTGGTCATGGGGCAGCCAGGGCTTTCCTAGGAAGGCTCAACCTGTAACCTTTGCCGTTTTCCTATTGACGAAAGTTACCCCAGCTCCACTCAGGCGAGGCCTTTGGCCCGAGTGACACAGTGTGTTCTGTACATTGCCCTTGGGCAACTTCAGCTTTAACATTTGCACTACTATATTTGTCCTGCCTATTCCTATTTGCTTTTGTAAGAAAATTAAAAGTAAAGAACTCTTACTTTCCTTAAAAAAAAAAAAAAAAAAGAACTCCTATTTTCCTGGTTAATACTCCTGTCACTGGTGCTGGATTTCATTACTGCCCAGGTGTCTCTGAAGCAAGTGAAGTTTTTATGTTTTGGTGCCAGGGTGGAACCTAGGGCCTTACCCTAAGTGCAGGTCTGCTGCAGAGTTCTACTTATGGCCAAAAAGTGAAGTCTTGATACAGAGCCCTAGTTTGTTCTGAACTTCCGACTGCTGCCTAGGTTGTCTGATCTTGCCATCTATGTTCTCAAGGGCTAGCAGGAGTGGTCTATTGCTATTCAATTCACCTAATTGTTCAGGGCAAAGAGATACTTCCGTAGACTTTGGTTTTTGAGACAGGATCCCAGTCTTACACTCATGAACTTCTTATCTCAGCCTCCTGAGCACTGGGATTACAAGGACCTGGCACCACACCCAAGCTAGGATGAAGCAGGTGGTAGTGGGCCCTGAGACCTAACAAACACATTTGTGCCAACCCAAGGAAGCAGGTCCCTGGGGTAAAGAATTGGTTTGAACTTTATAAGAGGAAGGAACAAGACAGATTACAGTTCTGCCTATAATGAAATATACATTTTTAGGTCCTTGATTTAAGGAATTTATACAAATTTTGGGGGTCAGTGGGAGTCAGAATGTTTAACCAGGGAAACTTGTGGGTACTTCACTGCTTGGAGCACCCAAGGCCATGGAACAGGGAAGGCTGCCAGCCACCTGCCATGGATAGGGGATCAGATGGCCTTCGTAATTAGCTCCAGCAGGCTTGGCCTTGTGCCCACTCCGGCAGCACGTGAAAGCTGGTAGTGATGCAAGACTCTGGCTGAGCTGGCTGCTGTCTGGGGCAGTGGCCATGGTAGGTGCCATTTAGGTCACAGGGAGATTGGAAGGAGCCCACAAACTTAGAAATGGCTTTGTGCACATGGGGCTCGGGAAGGAGTTTCTTTGAGGGTGAAGTGATGAGATTCAGTGGCTCCTTTATTCTGCTGAAAGTTCTGTTTGCTTTTTGAATTAGTAACTTTTTGTGTGTGTTTGTTTGTTTGTTTTTTGGTGGAGCTGGGGATTGAACTCGGGCCTTTGCGCTTGCCAGGGCAGTGCTAATTGCACTGAGCCATTTCCTCGGCCTGAATTAGTAACTTTGTGCTGCCAAGAGACTGACTGGCAGGGGTAAGGTGCCTGCCTACTCCTCCCTGAATGCCCTGGGCTCAATCTTCAAATGGAATTTAGGAGGTGAAACTTATTTACCAGGAGAAAACATGTGTCACGTAGTCCTTGGTATTTTTCTTTCCCTCCCTT
>PVKA01051942.1:0-11940 GCA_004027165.1 Ctenomys sociabilis | reverse complement strand
TGGTATAGTTCAATAGTTTAGTTTCAATAGTTTTCAAAAAAAAAAAAGAAAGAAAGAAAGAAAGAAAGAAAGATAGATAGATAGATAGATAGATAGATAGATAACAAATGCAAAATACTATGGAGAATTTTCTTAGAGGACTGGGACTAGAACTCATAAGAAATTATTTATAGCAGCCGGGTGTGGTGGCACAGGCCTGTAATCCCAGCACTCGGGAGGCTGAGGCAGGAGGATTGTTGTGAGTTCGAGACCAGCCTGAGCTACAAAAGTAAGCTTAAGGCCAGCCTGAACTGCATAGTGAGACCCTGTCTCAAAAAGACAAAAAAAAAAAAAAAAAAAAAAAAAAAAAAAAAAAAAAAAAAAAGAAAGAAATTATTTATAGCAGAGGAAAAACAAATTGTTTCTGCCCAGGGAACTATGCAAAAAAATTGTGGACCACACTGGTGAGCTGACCAGTGAGCAGGCAGGTGCAGCATCCCATAAACCTACTATGACAACAGCAAAACCAAAAAGATATCAACTGTATCGTCCTTTATGGACAAGAAAGCAAAATATATGTCTTATTGGGGTAAGTGATACTCTTGTATGGAACATGCAACTTTCATGTGTAAAGACTGCCTTAGGTGTGACAATTACAACAAAGATTGTTTTTGTTATAAAGTTCTATTGTTATAGAAATATATATATATATATATATATATATATATATATATATATATATAATCATTTTTATTATTTATTTGGTAATGGGTCTTGCTACACAGCTTGCACTCAGTGATCCTCCTGTCTCAGCTTCCCTAGTGCTGGGATTATAGGTGTGCACCACCACACCTGCTTTCAGTGGCTGGCATGATGCGGCCAGCATAGCATGCTGTACTGGGGCTTGAACCTGGGTCCTTGTGCTTGCCAAGCAGGCGCTTAGACCGCCAAGCTATCTCCTCTGCCCTCTATTGGTATTTTCATTGTTGCTCACATAGAGTTTTATTTTTGATGTTATCTCTTAGGTTTTGTAAGCAAATGCACAGTCGATATGAAAATGTTAATATTCTAAATGCATAATACATATTCAGAATTTAACAATTTATTTTATTGATTTTTTTTTTTTTTTGGCATAACCAGGGATTGAACTCAGACCTTTGACTTGCCAGGCAAGCACTCATTCTACTGAGCCATCTCCCTGGCCCCTTTATTGCCTTTTTTTTTTGGTGGAACCAGGGATTGAGCCCAGGCCCTTGCACTTGCCAGGGAAGCATTTATTCCACTGAGCCATCTACTCAGCATTTATTGATTTTTTTTTTAATTGACATTTTGTCTCTGTTAGCTACAAATTGCATAAGATAATAAGAATCGCCTGCCAAAACAGCAAGACCAGTCACATGTCAACAACATCCTAAACACTTGGGAGACGGGAGGCTGAGGAGAAGGAGTGTTTTGAGGTTTGAGGCCAACCTGGCCTACAGTTCAAGGTCAGCCTGTGCTGCATAGCAAGACCCTGTCTTTAAAAAAAAAAAGAAAAAAAAATTCCTACAAAAAGGCCAGGAGAAGGGACCAGAGAGATGGCTCAATGGAATAAGCACTTCCCTGGCAAGCGCAAGAGCCTGAGTTCAATCCCTGATTCGGCAAAAAAAAAAAAAAAAAAAAAAAAAAAAAGCCAAGAGAGCAAAATAAATGTGCTGTCAGTGTAAGCAATATGTTTTTATTTTTGTCTTTTTGAGACAGGGTGTCACTATGCAGTTCAGGCTGGCCTTAAGCTCACTTTGTAGCTCAGACTGGTCTCGAACTCACAATAATCCTCCTGCCTCAGCCTCCGGAGTGCTGGGATTACAGGCATGCACCACCACGCCTGGCTCCTCAGATTGGTTTTGAGCTCACAACACTTCTCGTGCTTCAACTTTCCAAGTTAAATTTAATATTTAATAAATATTAAAGATGCAGTATTTTATTTTATTCTATTTTTTAATTTTTTTTTTTGTATTTTCATCTGCAAAATGAATTTGGGCCAAGTCAAAGTAGGAAAAGAAGTGCACCCTGCAGCATGTGCGCAGCCATGCTGCAAGTGGGAGCAACCTCACTGTGAACCATTGTTTTTGCATAATCCGTGTGTCAGGCGGATGGACATCAGGTCCAGACCTTCCTATGGAAAACCTGTGAGTTCTCCAGAGAAGCCCAAGTGCAGGGTTCTGGGAACTGTTTTGTGCACATGTACTGGGATCTTGTCATGCCTCCTTTCAAAGCCAGTTTTAGCCAAGCTCCATGCTCAGTCAGTCTTCCTGTCTCATCCACGTTAAGCTATATCCCCAGCGCTGCTTCCCTACCCTATCTGAGACAGGGTCTCACTGTGTTGCCTAGGCTGGCCTTGAATTCACAGCAGTCCTCCTGGGATTACAGGCATGTGTAACCAAGACCAGCACCCAGCCCTTTCCTACATTTTATTCTTGAGTTAGGATCTTGCTAAGTCAGTCACCAAGTTGAACGGGTTGGGCTTTTTGTTTTTTTCTTCCTGTGCTGTGGATTGAACCCAAGGGCTATGCATGTTGGTTGGGCAAGTAGTCCCCTCTCCTCCTCTCCCTTTCCCCCTTTCCTCCCCTTTCCCCTCCTCTCTCCCTTCCGTTCCTCTCTCCTCCCCTCCCCTCCCCTGTCCTCCCCTTTCTTCCTCTCTCTCCCTTTCCCCTTCACTCCTCCCCCCTCCCCTCCCCTTACTTTCCCGCAGTAGACCCATGGAAGGAGCTCAGAAGGGAAAGGAAAGGGAGCAGCAGCAGCACAGTTATAGTTCCTATCCCTTGACAAAGACTGCAAAGCCCAGTGGACTAGAGCAGCTGTGTCCCTTCTGTTTGCTCTCTTCCCCTGGGTAGCCCGGCTACTGGGGAGCTTTATTTTTTTGGGCAGAACCAGGGATTGAACTCAGGCCCTTGCACTTGCCAGGGAAGTGCTTATTCTACTGAGCCATCTCCTTGCCCATCCTGGGGAGCTTGGGAAGGGACTGCCAGTCCTTCCTAGGGACAGCGGAAGGTTTGATCAAGGAACAGGAGTCCCTGGTGTGCTGTGCCGGGTCCCACTGTGCCTTCCTGGTAACACAGCTCAGCAGAGCCTGGAAAGTGAGCCTCCTGGGTCTTCACCAGCATCTGCTCTTCCATTCACGCTCAGCCTCAGCTGCTGCCCCTATTTCTCTTCCACGCTGCCTTCCCACAGCCCTGGCAGAAGCTTGTCCCACTGCTGCCTGTGCTAGAGGAAGTTCCCAGCTTTTTTTTTGGCGCAACCTGGGATTGAACTCAGGCCCTAGCACTTGCCAGGGAGGTGCTTATTCTACTGGCCCCTTGTCAGTCCCTGTTTTATGGTAAAGTTCAGTATTAAAAATTCATAAATGGCCATTAGTGCTGAGGAGGAATTTTTATACACCCTGAAACTTTAGAAACACAAAGCTTTGGGCTCTCCAGAATATGCTCAAGAGCCTGTGTCATGGTTTGTGTGTGTTTGTCCCCCCAAAGCCTCATGCAGTCACATGGTTCTAGAGTTTGTGATTCATTCATGATCCAAGGCTGAGATTATGGGTCTGAGTACTGCTGGGATTATGCGTGTGAGTGTTACACCCAGCCTGGGGCAGATAAAGAGGAGAGACTTCGCTGCAGTCATTGTTGCTGTTACTCCTATTTATTTATTATTTTACTCCTCCCTTTTTGCTCTTGCTGTTTTGCTGTCTTCCACTGCTATGAACTGCTGCCCTCTGCCACGAGCCACTCTGCCTTGGAGCCAGCTGAGTATGGACTGAAACCTCCAGTAACTGTGAGCTGAATAAACCTTTCCTTCTTTCCTTCCTTCCTTCCTTCCTTCCTTCCTTCCTTCCTTCCTTCCTTCCTTCCTTCCTTCCATCTATTTTGCAGAACCGGGGATTGAACTCAGGCACTTACGCTTGCCAGGGAAGCACTTACTCTACTGAGCCATCTCCTCAGGTTCCTTCATTTTGTGTGTTGGGTAACTGTCTCAGCAATGAGAGAAGAGTAACTGAGACAGCCTGATTTAAGTGTTAAGCCAGGATTCTTCTAAATCAGGACCCACCACAAGGAGGCCTCCCTCTCAGGCAGTGAATGGACCACTCCTGGCACTGTTTGTATGCTCCCCCTGGGTGGCCCTGCTACCTCTTTGGTGAAGTGACAGCTCAGAAGATGTCTGTGTTCACCAGGACCAGCCCAGGAAAGAGTTAAGAAGACTTAGCAATGATCATATTAATATGCAGGAGCGGGATAGAAGGGTCCCACATTCTGCTCTGTGGTGCTGTTTAGAGAACATGCACTGTGCCGCTTAGTAACTCATCAAGCCTGTGTGAACAACAGATCATTCAGCCAGGCAGATGGAAGTTTAACTTGATGAGCAACCAACCAGGGAAAGGAACACACCTGCATAGCTGGAAGCTGGGGGATGGGAACGTGATGGAAGGCTCCTAACAGCAGACAGGAAGCATCTCCATTAAAAAGGGCTGGGTCTATAGCTCGGTGGCACAAGTGCCTGCCTGGCAAAGTGCAAGGTCTTGAGTTAAATTCTCAGTGACAGAAAAAAAAAAAAAAAAAAAAAAAAAAAAAAAAGCCAGCAGGAGTGTGACAAGGTGTTGTGGTGCAGCCTGTAATCCCAGTGTTGGGGAGGTTGAAGCCACTCTATGCTACAAAGTGAGTTGAAGGCCAGCCCAAATTGCATAGTGATATCCTGTCTCAGAAGGATAAAGAAGCAAACTTGCTGTTTTCCTCCAGAACTCAGTTCCTACAGACAAGAATGCATTCTCAATTAGAAAACACAATTTGGTTCTACCTTCCTATGGCTCCTATAGTTTTCTCCATTGTTTTCATTTTTAATTTTCCCACCCCTTCATTTTCCATGAAGTAACAGGTATGTACATACACACACAGGCATTTTAAAAAACTAAATGGTATGTTTTGATGAACATCAAAGGGAGAAGGGGTAGGGAAGATATTTGTTCTGTGAAAACACACCCTTTTCTCCATTAGCAACTTGTTAATAAGCTCTCATCTTTTTAGCCCAGTTAATTATGCTTTTTTTCTGACACAGAGTCTCAAAGGTGCATTCACTGTTTTAACAACAAAAATAATATTAAAGTCATTACCTTGTTCATTTAGTGTTCGGTACTGTGCAAAACCAAAGACAGGGCCGGAGAGATAGCTCAGTGGAATAAGTGCTTCCCTGGCAAGTGCAAGGGCCTGAGTTCAATCCCTGGTTCCACAAAAATAAATAAATAAATATAAACAAAGAGTGTATAACTCTTCTGTGTGTAGTTGTTCCTTGTAGGGCCTTTGGTTTTAGGAGAAAACTAACAACCTGATTTTGAATCTTCCCTCAGCTACCCCTGTGACCCTCAGAAGTTATTTAACCCTGTGAATAAAAATACCTTTATCATAGGACTGTTGGGAGAACAAATAAGATAAAGCACATAAAATCCTGTGAGGGCTGGCCTTATAGTTCAGTGAACTAAAACACCTGCTTAGGCAGGCACAGGCACCAGGGTTAGATTTCTCCAGTGCCCTGCCAACCCCAACCCTGGGGCATGCACAGACAAGGAGTGAGACCCGGCATGGTGGGATGCGTCTGTAATCCCAGTGCTTGGGAGGCTGAAAACAGGAGGATCACTATGAGTTTGATCTACCTAGTGAGATCCTATAACACACACACACACACACACACACACACACACACACACACACACTCCTGCGAGTGTGTGTGTGTGTGTGTGTATGTGTGTGCGTGTGATTACTGGAAAACGTGCCAGCTCCCTAGACAGGATCAGGTAGTTTTCTTTTAGCCAGATGAATAGTGCCTGAAATCAGGCAGGCTCAGGACTGAAAGAGGGTCAGCCTTGGGAGGTCAGCCTGTGGAAAGTGGGGGCAGTTTGGGCTATGAAGTTGAACCCAGGGTGAGAGACACGTGGTCTAGGGCTTGGTGCAATAAGAGGGTAGCAGGTGGCTGCCCCAGAGAAGCTTCCAGGGTCTGTCCTGAGCTGGCGCCCCAGAAGCCTCACACCGGGGAGAGGATGTCCTGCGGTGCTCGGCCAGGACTCGAGGTTTCCCAGGAGAAGGCTCATTAGGAGCCTTGTGCCTAGCAAGCACAATGACCTGAGTTCAATCCGCAGTTCGGCAAAAAAAGAAAAAGAAAAAAAAGAAGAAATTCTCTTATGGGGCGGGGGACATAGCTCATTGGAATGAGCTTTAAAAAAAAAAAAAAAAAAAAAAAGAGAAAAGAAAAAGAAAGATGCTGCTTCATTTGTGGGAACTATGAGCCTAGTCTGTGGCTCCCACGGGCCTCATCCCGGGAGAGCAGGGACCGTGAGGTGCGCGGGGCGGAGGCTGGGCTGAATCGCGGCCGCGCCGGAGCCTTCGAGGGCGCCCACGTGACGCGACGCGACGCGACGCGGGTCCTCGGCCCCGAAGGGGAGGGCGGCCGGGAGCGACCTTCTCCGAGACGCCGGCTGGACCTTGCCCTGGCCTTGGCCGGCAGCCGGCCTCCACCCGCTGCGGCGCCTGCGCGCTTCCCCCCGCCCCCTACCGGGCAGGGCTGTCGGCGATCCGGTGATCCGCGAGATCCGGGCCGGGTTTTGCGGCGGAGCCGATTACCCGTTCGTCGCCGACCGCCGCGGATTCTAGCACAAAATCATGGAGCTGGGCGAGCTGTGGACTGCGCTGTCCGGGGCTCCCGGGGCTGCCCTGGCCTGCTGCCTCGTGGCGGTGGCGGTGGCCCTGCGCTGGTCGGGGCGCCGGACGGCGCGGGGCGCGAGGGCGCGGGCGCGGCAGAGGCAGCGAGCGGGCCTGGAGACCATGGGCCGGGCGGCGCGGCGCTTCCGGCTGCAGGTGACGGCGGGGGGCGGTGTTCGGCCGGGTCCCGCGGGGCTGTGGGCAGCCCGGACGCGCGCGGGCCGGTGCGCGGCGGCGCAGGTGTGTGACTACGCTCCTGTTCCCGCGCAGCGGGACGGAGGTGCCGGCACGGGTCGTGGCGCCGGCTTCGCCCCGCGTCAACCGCGAGCTTGTGCTGGACGCCACGGCCGCGCCGACTGCTAGGCGTTTGGGCCGTCCGCGAGAGCCCGTAGGATGCTTGCGTTTAGGACTTCGGAATCCCGAGCGACGCCCCGGGCCACCTGGAGAGCGTAGGAGTTCAGGCTCCTTGGTTTGTACTTGAGGATCTTAAGGGGGAGCAGGAAAGAGATCCACGTGCGTGGGGAATTATTGGCAGAGCTGGTGGAAATCGGTCCAGCTCCCGGCAACGCTTTCCGACAGCTGAGTTTGTCCCTGCAGAATCTGTCAAAGAGCTTTGCTGCCTGGCTGTCTCGTGGTCAGATCAGGGTGTGCGCTTGTGTTTTAGGTGGAATCCAAATTATACCCAAAATTTCACCCATATGTAGGGCCGTATAATTAATTTGCATTTACCTCACACCAAGCGAGGATGTGTCGTATTTATTTATTGAAGTAAAAATATATCCAGTTCTAGGCACCACGAATCAAACCTACCAAAAAGTCCCATCAGTCAGTTAGGTGCTCTCTGTGAGGACTAGGACAGCTCGGTGTACCAACTGGCCGCCGCCTCCTCCTGCGTCCAGCGCCCGTCTTTGACTAAGCCCCAGAGATGCCTCCTTCGGGGATGAGTTTGGTTCAGCCTGGAGACTCTGAGTTCATTGCCCTTGTCCTTCTGTGCCGCCAGCTGCGTTTTGCCAGCTCCTGCTCGATGTAGCAAGCGGCACACACACCCAGTTTCTGTCTACTAAAAGGAATCCTATGAACAAGGAATCTATTTATTTAACTGCTAGGGCTGGGCATTCTTACATTCCCCCATCTTGCTTCTGCCCTTTTATATTTGTTTGTTGCTTATCTTTTGAAAAAACTGGATTTTCAGGCCAGGGAGATGGCTCAGTGGAATAAGCATTTCCATGGCAAGTGCGAGGGCCTGAGTTCGATCGTTCAATCCTCTTCTGCCAAAAAAAAAAAAAAAAAAAAAAAAGAAAAGAAAACAAAGAAAGAAACAAAAGCAAAAAAAACCTGAATTTTCCTGGATAGAAATTAAGTGTTTCCCTGGCAAGCTCATGGTCCTGAGTTCTGTTCCTGATACAAAAAATTATGGCTCTGAAATACAGGCTTGTTTACATATTTTCCCAGAAGTAGAAGGCTTGGCTTTATATACCAAAACTTGGCTCTTTCAGGAAAGAAAATTAACTGTTGTGTTTCTAATGACTGGAAACCACAGGGGGAAACAGCTGGGAGCCTGTGTGGTTTAGCGAAGGGGTGTGTATTTTTGTTTTGTTTGGAGCTGGGGTCTTGCTGTGCTGTAGACTAATCACAAATTCATAGGCTCAAGAGATTGTCCTCCTTCAGCCTGCTGAAGAGTGGGGACAACAGATATGGCTAAGGGGTGGTCTTGATAACAATAGCTTTGTAGATGTTATGAGCTGTAGGAAGTGGTAGTGTCGGCTGAATTCACCCCATCCTTGATACCAGCTTCTTTTCCTTCCCAGCCTACGGTGGCCATGTGCCCCTTTTTTGGGCTTTGGGTCCCTGGGTGAGGGGGTGCGATATGAGGGTCTTGGGACCTTTCTTCTGGGACTTTCTGGGCCCAGCCTTGAGTACCAAAGGACACCTGAGAGGCCAGGCTGTGCCCATGGGAGGCTACAGCCGTTTGTAGTACAGCCTCCCCACCCCCCACGCTGGGTGAAACTAGATGTGTGCTAAGGAGCACACTGGCTAAATGGGAAAGAAAGGGGTCTGAGTACCTCTGGGTCATCACAAATGGTGCAAGTTGCCAGACTGGAACAGCTGTAAGGAAAGGTGTTTCTGGTGACTGGAAGGCATCCCTGTCACTACTCTTTACCTGTTTCCACCCTCTGCCCCCTGAGTGAGTTCAGTAGCCTTTCTAGACTGAAGAGAGGGACTACTGAAAGAGAGGGACTACTGAGACTGGAGGTTGAGAGAGATCCCCAGCATGCCTGCCTCTTACCTTTGCACATGTGATTTTGTTGTATCCTGGATGCCTCTTCCATCTCATACATCCACATAGCAGAGGCCCAGGGGTCTTCAAACTCGACTATCTTCAGCTGGATCCACCCGTGGTTCCATCCCCTGGCCTTCTGCAAGCCTACCTTGCACATTGCTCTGGAATGATTTAGTAGGTGAGTTGGAAGAAAATGTGATCACTAGGGGGCTGTCAGCCCTCTACATAATCAAATGGAGATGACGTTTTTGTTTTGAGATAGGGTCTCAGGTATGAAGTTCAGGCTGGACTTGAGCTCACTGTTGTAACCTAGGCTGGCCTTGAACAGTGATTCTACCACCTCAGCCTCCTGAGTGCCAAGACTGTAGGTGTGAGCCACCACAGCTGGCCTGCATGTGATAGTTTGAAATAGAACAAGAGGGCTGGCAAGATAGCTCAGCGGTCTAGAGCGCCTCTCAGGGACCGCGGTTTGAGCCCCAGCACCACATGCCATGCCAGCCCCTCCCCGCAGGGCCGGCTGAGCTCACCCCCCACCCCCGCGAAAAAAAAAAAGAATCTGTGATGTGTAGCGAGACACTGTAATAAAATAAAGGAATTAAAAAAAAAAAGAAAGAAATAGAACAAGAGCAATAAAACATAATGGAGAGCAAGAAAAGATCATAGGCTCCAGGCATAGTGGCACATGCCTGTAATCCCAGCATTTATGAGCTAAGGCAGGAGGATTCCAAGTTTGAGGCCAGGCTGGGAAATTTAGCAAGACCCTATCTCAGAATTTTAAAAGATGAATAGAAAGGGGTGTAGCTGTAGCTTAGTGGTGGAACACTCTTAGTTGCTATCCCCAGTATACCCCCTCACAAAGATAGGTATACCACCTTCCTTTGCAAATTGTCCTAGACAGGATTGCCATACAGTTACTTAGAGGTACATGTCCCTGAGTTCTCCACAAGAAGTGTTTTCCTGTTCACAGTTAACCTTCTGGAAGTGCAGTCTTTGGTGTCTTGTGAAAGAGAGAATGAGGGGCCAGGGAGAATAAGCGCTTCCCTGGCAAGCTCAAGGGCCTGAGTTCAATCCCCGGTTCTGCAAAAAAAAAAAAAAAAAAAATGAAAGAGAGAATGATTCAACAGCCTGATATTAGTTGAAGATTAAAAATGGCTGTTGGCAACACTGTTGGCAGCTGTCAAGAGGGAGGTTAAAGTGCATTCTAAGAATGAGGGTGCAGCCCTGTGGGCAGGAACTCTGGGTGCCTTGTACTTGAGGAGATGGTATGCAGACTGCTAGGGGTAATTATCATGGAGTAGTGGACTCTGCTGATTTCAACTTTCTTCTCCATTGTGTGAGGCATTTAAAAATTGTATTTTATTTTTATTCATTTACTTATTTTTTTGAGACAGGGCCTCGCTATGTAGTTCAGGCTGTCTTTGGACTTACTATGAAGCTCAGGCTAGCTTCAAACTCACATGGGTCTCCCTCCTCAGCCTCCTGAGTGCTAGGATTATAGGCATGCATCACTATACCAGTTAGGCATTTTAAAGAAAAAGAACAGTGAGCTGCTACTTATATAATTTGAAAACCCCCATCTTTTCACTGGGAGGTGGGAGGCGCAAGATACAGCGTTCTGTATATAAGGATGATTTTTTTTTTTTTTAATTTAGTACAGGTTCTGCAGGGTCTCACTCTGTAGATCGGATTCATAGTGATTCTCTTGTTTTTAACCTCCCAAGCACTGGGATTACAGGCACATGCCACCAAGCCCAGTCTCAATCTCCGTCTCAGCACACCCCCGGGGTGGGGCCAGCACAGCATGATTGGGATGGAACCCTGGCCACTGCACTCTGCCTAAGCAGGCGCTTTGTAGTCCACTGAGATACCTGGCTGGCCCTAACCCTGATGACTTTGTACAAAAAGAATAAACACAAACAGACGTATCTGTTGTGGATTTTTTTTTCTACACATTTATTTCCTGTAGGAGTTCATCAAGAACTGTTAACTGTGTTCTCTTTTCTATAGAGACTATGCAGAGTGGACCAGGGGTGGTGATCACTTCATTTTACATACCCTACATACTACAAAAAAAATCAACAAGGCATATCTGGTGTTTTGGGAGCAAGATCAAGACTCATTTCTTTGTGTTCTATGTAGCTTGCTGTATTAAAAAAAAAAAAAAAAGGTCCAAGTTAGTGTTTCATCAGTTTAGTAAACTCAGGGCAGGGTGACTGATCAGTGATGTATGAAGGGGCCAGGGAGACGGCTCAGTGAAATAAGCACTTCCCTGGCAAGTGAAAGGGCCTGAGTTCAATCCCTGGTTCTGTCAAAAAATGAGGTCAAAGGCTGTGGGTGCACGGGGGCTATTCTGTGTTGGGGCAGTGTGGCTGTGAGTGGTGATGTAGCAAGAACAGCACCGTGCCTGGAGGCTCCTTCTGGAGTGTGCTCCTGGTTGACGTGACAGGCTCAGAAGGGGAGGAGAGAGGCCAGGTTGGGCTTCACATGGTCTGGGGGACAGACCTTGAGCTGGGCAGGAGTTTGGTTCCTTGTGTGACTTCAGAGGAAGGGCTGAGCTTGGAGGGGGTCTGCCCATTGAGGGGTCCCTTTCCCAAGCTACTTGGGAGGCAGGTGGGAGGGTGCAGGAGGAACTGGAAGGACGACAGTTTCTCACCTGAACTTTTGGATGGTTGGCAGCTTGTGTGAATACAGGTGCTGGTGCACTGCTGTGGAGAGGACAGATTGAAAGCTGAGCAAGTGATGAGATCACAGGGCTGGGTAGGTGATGAGAGCAACCTGTAAGCTGGCTTTGAGCTGGCATGAGACAGTGAGCCTGTGGCTTGGTTGAGGAGTCAGGGCCAGGTGGAAGGCAGGCCGGAAGCTAAAGGAGAGCAGGCCTTCCCCCAGCATCAGAGAGGGAAGACAAAGTGCCCGAGGAACCTTGAGGCACCTGTGTCTTCCTACATCCTGCACTTTTTTTTTTTTTTTTTT
>PVKA01051941.1:0-11963 GCA_004027165.1 Ctenomys sociabilis | reverse complement strand
ACAGTACAGTTGGGATAGATAACGCTGTGCTTCTACATAATTCTATGAGAGGCAAGATCTGCACTAATGGTGGTTGGACAGGATATTATGTCGGCTTTTAGTGCTATGGTCATCCACTAGGTAAATAATTATTGAATCTTTGATATAATTCAGCTATAAAAAAACCTGTAAATATAATACCATGTATGCACCTTGTACAGTACCAAAACGTTATGAAAACAGTTTGCAATGTATTAATTCATCGACTCTGTATGGTTAAGGTGTCTTGAAACTGTCTGATTGACATTTGTATTTTAATAAAATAAAAATAAATGGAAAAAAAAAACTAGTATTTCAGAAATTGCTGTGATAAAATGTACTGTATTCCAATTAGTGTAGAACAGAAGTTGCATACAACAGTGTGTAATTTGATTTGGAAGCCTAAGAAGTTGAGCAGAAACCTGTTACACTACACCAAAGGCTTTTTAAAAAGATGAAATAAATATTTTTCTTCAATGTATACATTAAGAAGATAAAATTTAACAGAAGACCATTTATAAGGCTACTAATAATCTAGTCCAGCGCTACTTACTGCACTGAGGCTAGAAACTGGTCAGATTTGGAATATCTTGAACCGAGAACTCACCAATTGTTATTGCAAGTGGGATGCTAGAAAAAGAAACACGTGTGAAAAGCTTTTGGGCCAGAGTAACTGGCACAATTAAGTTGTCACTAGTTAAGATGGGAATAATGGCAGGGAAAGGGAGGTTGGGGAAAGAGCATTTCCATTTGCTTAAGTTGGATGTTTACTGAAACACCTAACAGATTTAAATAGGCCGTGTGCTACAGAAATGCAGAATCTAAGGAACATAGTTGAAAATATAAGACTGCAACTTGTCAACATGTAGCATTTAAACTATTAACCTAGATGATTTCACCAAACAGTGAGTAGAAGCAGAGAGGCAAATCAAAGCACTGAGAATGAGAATGAGCTGAATAATCAAATAGAAGTATAATCCTCTGGAGGCAAAAGTATATCAAAACAGGACAATTGGTTGTTTATAAAAACTGAACAAAAAAAAAGAACAAAAAAACTGAACAAAAAATGTTTTTTTGTGACTCTTTTACAATTAAAAGCATGTGTTTTATAAAATGCATTAAATAGAAAAATCTTTATAGAGCATAACAAGCAGATAAAATGCACAGTCCTAAATTTGATAGTGTTTTGGAGAAAACAGCTATAAATCATATTATGAGGTGAAAACTAGGCATCAATATTAGAACTGAGTTTATTCAAAGGAAGAGATTAAGACTGTTGACTTTAAAAGTTGGATACAAAAATAGCATAAATAGGAACCTTATTCTGATAACACACACACACAATTATACAGAGAAGCATTTTTGAAGATCAGAAAGGACACACATTAGTCTTGTGATAAATTCTCGATGAAGTACTTTCATTTTTTAGTGTGATATTTAACTTTTTAGTAGTTTAAGTGTATTTTCTCATTTTTCTATAATGCACACATATCACCTCTGCAAAATTTATACATTTATGAAAGGATGTATTGCTCCTATACAGAAGGATATTAACATATACAAATACTATGCCATTTTCCATAAAGGACTTCAACATCCATTGATTTTGGTGTCCTTGGGGTTTCTATAACCAAATGACAGATACTGAGGGATAACTATATTATCAGTACAATGGAATATTTGGCAATAAATAAGTACCAATATATACTGATATAACAAACTTGAAAATATTAAGTAGAAAAGTTAAAAATTAATTATGTGATTTCAATGTATATGAAATGTTCAACATAAGTAATTCTACCTAACCACTGTGTTGCTTAGATGGGGGAATAGGGATTGAGGTGATTGCTAATGGGCATGAGCTTTGAGGTTGAAAATGTTCTGCAGTACTGATAGAGTACACCTTTGAAGAAAACCACTTTGTAATTGTAAATTTTATAGTACGTAAACTATATCTCGACAAAGCTACTACTTAAAAGAAAAGAATCTAGTTAACTGATTTGCTTCACTCCTGTTTATGTTTTCTGCTATACTATTTTTATAGCCATTATATAGTTACTTTAAGGTGTCTTATTTCCAGGGCTGGTTAATCACTTTAATAACTGTATTCTCTTCCCCTTCTTGAATTTGTATGTCCATACTAATCCCACAATCTCTCTCAAATCAAAGATTAGTCAGATAGAAAAATGTATGACTCTGTTAAGTAATCATAAGAATTAAATGTGATACATGTTCAGATATACTATTCACACTGTTTAACATGTACACATAAACAAACAAACAAAAAAAGGAAGCGGCAGAGAATGAACTGCTGCACAGTAATATATCACTTTAAGTCAATAATATGGCAAACACTCAAACAGTGTGAATTCCAAATACAGTTTTGGATTTACAAAATAGCTTTGTAGAGTTATAAAACAAGTAACCTTCATGCCAGAGAAATATCTCAACATTTCCAAAGTGTTGCTGTAATATATTTTGATAAAATTTTAAAAATTAACACTGGTGAAGAGAAGGCATCATCATTTTTATGGGGAAAAACACTAAGAGTAAATATACAAACTTGATGGTAAAGTTATGTTTATAGCTCATTTCTTTTCTTAAGTTACAAATTTCAACAGTATATAGTAACTATTATTAGAGCAACATGAGAAATTTACCTAAAGATACAGTAATAAAAAACCCAGTACAAATACCCAAACTTAGAGAGCTTTAGTTAAGACAACAGAAAAATAACTTTTTCTTCCAAAAAGGTATCTAAAAGGTACCTGATGTGTATCATTCACATCATGTTAATCAACCTTTTCTGTAGTACTTCAATAATTTTATAAACAATTGATGAAAATCAAGGCTCATCTTCAAAAACACTTTGATGCATATAATTAACCTAGAGTAGTCCTTCTTTATAGTTGTTTTTTTGGTTCTGGGGATGAACTCAGGACCTTGTGCTTACCAGGCAGGCATTTATGTCGCTGAGCTATCTCCCTGGCCAATAGTTGTTTTCTATGTTGTCCAAAATACTAAACAGAAAGCTCCAAGAAGAAATAATTTATAAGTTTAAGTTGTATGTCAGTTCTCAGTAGTGCACTGTAATCTTATACTGTCCTGCTCAAAACAGTAATCATTTCTTTGTCCAGGGTGTCCATACTGGTATTTAAGTAGCTGTCTTCGGCACTAGAGTGGCTATCAAGGAGCTGCAGATTCCAACACTATCTTCAGTTTCAGGAATCCACTGGGAACATAGAATGAATCCCTGGCAGATATGAGGAGATCACTGTATTAATAAAAACGGCCTATTTAAAAGTTATTTCACAGAAGTCTTTAATACAAGGCATGCTATTTTTGTTGCATCTTCTTACGTATTTCTTCAAGAGCTGCTTCTTTTTCTTTCAGTACCTGTTTAAGTCTTCTTATTTTTTCATCTCGGATGGTTTCTTCTAATTCTGGTGGTGTCAATGGGAAAATATCTTCAGTATAATTTTTACTAAAGGAATGATTTTGTTCAAAGATCACATTTGCATTCAATGCACCTTTCTCCTGCTGCTCTTGGGAAGAATGCTTCACATCTATTTTCTTTTCTTCTCTGGTTTTGCTGTGGCTTGGGAGAATGTTATCTGAAGTTGGTAAAATATAGCTAAGGGGTTCAGAAGTGATGACATTTGTTTCCCCATTTGTGACTATGTTAGAAGCACTCTCTATTTTTCTCTTCTTAGTGCGATCCATCTTCTTAATGGGTTTTGCTTTTCTTTTCTTACCACAATTCTATTGCAATATGGAATAAGATTTTAAAAAAAGTTATCATTATTATGTTTATATATATATACGTATATTGGACTCTCACATTTAACAAAGTTTATAGATACAGGTATCTAGCTATTAAACTGAACTCAATAAATATTATCTCCTAAAGGTAACTATAGCAAAAAAAGAATCAGGTCACACTGTGTGGTACTTTGTGTGGTACCTAATCACAATCTCTGAGAATACTCTGCTTATTTTACTGTTTAATTCAACTGTTCAAAGCACACATTACAAGCTATACATATATGCCACCAAAATATAATAGTACTTGTGAAACACTTGAGAAATAAAACTGATTTTTCTCTTTTTCTTTGCAAAATAGTTACATGTGGACATTTTTCATTGGGAAAGTTTGAAATTTGGAATACTAAATCAAAATGATACATTCATTCATAAATGCAGTAATAGTACCTAAAGTTATTGAGCTATTTCTTTCCATTACTAATGGTATCACAGGTTGCTCAAAATATTGGGTTATTGGAGTAGTACTATAATATGCCAGTTACATTTACTACTATATTTGAATTATTTCCTTTACATAAAGTCTCTAAAGTAGGATGATTAGTTGAAATACTACAGCCATTTTTTTCATTACAATGGATAGAAAAAACAGGTAAACAACACCTTAAAATCTTAAGTGGAGATGAATTTTTGTCTGCGTGTACATTGTTCTTTTAAACACCATTTTGGCATATATAATCACAAACTTGCTAACAATTATCATTCATACTAACTGCCTAAGACTGAAAGCAAATCAAGAAAATTAATACTTCCATCTATCTTTGTAATACCTACAAATAACCTTTAAAACCTGTTATTACCTGTTTCTCTTTCTCTTCCTTCACCACAAACTCTGTTTCTCTGTATATGCCACTCTTCACCAAACTGCTAAAATAATCAAAACCTTTTCCACAGTTCAAATGGTCAGGAATTCGTGTGAGGCAAACTTTCAAATCTTTAGTAACACCAAATAACTTTTTAAATTCAGCATCACTCTTCAGATATGATCGTTTATTATTGCTTTCTTGAGACTCTTTCACATCCTTGCCTTCTTGAATACGGTTTTCTAATGGTGATGCCATCTCATTCTGGATCTGGAATTAAAAGAAAACACAAACAATGCTGCTAAATACTCAAGTTATTTTTCAGCCTGAAAACAAAGTGACTATTCAATCTCCTATGAGAATACATAATGCTTTGTTTCCATTACTTTTATCTTACCACTCACATTAAAAAACTGAATTTGACTGAATACAAACTAAAACATCCTCTATAATTTCTCATTTAATTTGTCATTCAGAGAGAACAGATGGTTCATTTTCAAGCAATATGAAATGAAAAGACATTAATGGCAAGTTAACAATAATCTACATAGCACTATTTAGATACTAATTTCTCAAAAAAGTCATATGCCTTTAATTAGTTTTGTACTTATCAGAATTTATCTCCTTACAACTCTGGAGCTCAATAAATTCTGTACTGATGAGGAGAAATACTGACTTTTTTTGTTTTGTTATTTATTTTTTTTAATACTGACATTACTAATTAGACATCTATATAAGTAAGGAAAAGGTGAGTACAAGTACTTAGTAAGCACACAAACACATACAGTCTTAGAACAGAGAAGTATTATGTATGTTGCTAGTGGTTATGTTGAGTGGTAGGCAGAATTAGAAAAGAGATTTTTAAAAAGGAAAAAGGTGCTTACAAAAACATTAATAAAAGCAATAGAATGCTATCAGAGATATTGATAAAATCCTGTTTCCACAAATGATTCAAAGGTATTGCTAGATCTCTTGCATTATTCATGCCTAAAAAAAACTGAATTATCTTCTAACCAACATCACACAAAAATAGAAAACAAAACCCCAACTCACCAATTTGCATACACATCCCTCCCATACTAAATGTAGGTCATTATATGTTTATCTATATGTATATGTATATATGTGTTCATATACACACACAATTTTATTAAGGTTTTGAAGTCATTTTATCCTTCCCTAACTCACTTATTCTTGTGATTCTTTTAATTTTGTACTAAAGATTTGCAAGCTAAATGATTGAAGATATTGCTTAGTCTCTCAATTATTTACTAAGATGAAAGCTTTGACTTACTTGTGTGCATGATGATGTAGGGGAGGAGGGAGACAGATATCATAGACAAGTCTGAGAATTAAGTAAGGAAAAATTTCTACATAGATATATAAGAAAATCCTGACATTGAAAAATTACCTTTGGTTCTTGGTCTCTGAAAACACACTGTTGTGAAGTAACAGCTGTTGCATCAACAGAGGAACTTATTTTCTCTATGCTCTGGATGATATTTCTTTCTCTCAGGGCACTCTGTCCTGTACTAAATCCATCTGGAAAGAGTGGCTTTGTCAATAAAGTCTTACTCTGTTTTGGGTAGTTACTGGATTGGTTCATATTATTTGGGTTTGTGGTAGAAAGAGATGGTTTCTCCACTGTTTTGTTCTTCTCTGAACTTACATTGACCATAGAAGAGGGCTGGGTATTTGAAAGTGATTTTCTATCCATCTGGAAAGATTTACTTTTAGCTAAAACAAAATTTACAACCTCTCTGGATATTTCTGTCACTGGACTTGGACTCACTACCTGTGATATGTCTTTTCTTAGTGAAGTATCAACAGAAACAGAATTCTGTTGGTCAGCTGGTGATGGCAGAGCACCAGTTCCCCTTTTAGCCAATAGATAGACTTTCCCATTACACATAACCAGTGCATTATCTTTTAAAGGTACATTTACAGATTGTGTCCCAGTAGTGCCAGCAGTACTCAGTGGTGGCATACTTATAGTATTATTTCCCAAACTTTTCCCATCTACAAAACTCTTTAAAATTTTTGATGCCACATTATTTGAAGATTTAACAGGAACACGAGATGGAGTACAAGTTTGTAGATTGTCTTGAAAAATCCATTTCACTGGAGTGGCTTGAGAATGCTGACCACCTTTTAATTGTGTCTCTGTAGCAATTTTTGCTGGAATTTGTGTGGTATTTAGTATCATTGGTTTTGGCATTTCTCTAACAGGTTTTGGATAAATATTTTGGAAGTTCTTGATAACTACATTTTTCACTGTATTTACAGGAGATACATAAATAACTGTTGGTATTTGGGAGGCCTCAACTGTTCCTGAGGTTGTGGTTGCAGTTGCAAGTATCTTTTGCTGAACAGAAGGAGGCAATGATGATGCAGGTACAGATTTCACTTCAGCATGGGCTGGAATCTGTAAATGATGCCCAGAAGGCAAAACTGGAGACTTCACAGTCATTGGAAGACTTGAGGGATTGAATACAATGTAAGATGAATCACTTTGTGTTGAGGGAGGAACAGCCAATGTTTTCATGGTGAGTCCATCAATGTTCACACCATGACTCTTAACTTTAGAAAATGATGAAACAAAATTTTCAGTTCCCACAGAAGTAATTCTACCTTTTTCTGCTGTATTTACTGTTCTTGTAAGAAAATAGTTTGAAGAACTGGCTGGCTGTAAAATGGGCAATTGAACTGCTGCACTTGTGGAGGAGCTGGAAATCTGAGTCTGAAAAGTAACTTGCACTGGTTTTCCTGTATTCCCTTTCAAAGCATCAGACATGATTGGAGACTGAACTAGTGGAATAAGATTTCCTGAAGAATTAGGAATTGGAAGTAACTGCAGAAGATTTTTTCCATCCGAGCCAATCGTCTGAACTACTTGGTACATGCAGCCTGAAACACTTAAAAGAACATTTTGAGTAAATAAATATAGCATACTACATGGTATATACATTTTATTTTAAACTTAATATTTGCAAATAATACCTTACATATTAAAATAAAAGTAGGTAATTTCTTATTTTCAGTGTCAAAGTGAAGTATTGTAAACCAAAGTTTCTGAAGAAGAAATAAAGATATAGCCAGCTCTGGTTTAGGCCTCTTCACAGAATTAGGCAATGGTAAGAGATATTAATATTATTCTGCTCTATATAATATAATGGTACTAGAATAGAATTCTTCCTTCTCCTTTTCCTTAATTCTTTTCTGCTCATTTTTCTCTTTAACTATTAATGCACAGGATTCTTTTTTCATCTCTATGTTTATTCCATTTCCATCACTTTCTCTCTCCCACTTTGTTATATCTTCTTCCCGCTGACAATGACTCCCCAAGTTCTACTGTAGCTTTTTTGTTTTTTAAGACATCTTGTCACAGCTTAGTCTGCCACAGTTTTGGACTATAGACTTAACAGTTACTCATGTAAGACTACTTTCTCACTACTGCTTATTGTTCAGCACATTTAATGCCTGGTGCTAAACAGTTCTTGATATAACAATTATTTACATTAGTTTATTATCAATTGCCTACTAATCCATACAATTTTACATGCAATCAGCATCATGGTAATTCTAGCTGAATATTTTAATAAAGATGAACAAAATGGAAACCAACATTTTTTAACGGGGTTAATTTGAATTCCCATGCTTGTGAGCTGTTTCTTAATACAGATCATCAGATTTTAAAACAGCCAACACATACTAACCTGTTTGTATAATCCATTATTATAGGATTGCCTAAATATAGACATTTCAAAATATTTATACCTAAAAGTCTTTCAGTTCCTGTAAAATATGGAGATCTCCTCCTCATACCATTCTTCATAGACCTCAAATCTCAGCATGAATATTACTTTCCATGAGATAATCTTCTGGCTAACTTATCTTTGACCTTGCTTTACAATTAACCTATATTATATCAGTTAATTTCATATCTAAATAGTTCCACTCATGCTAACTTCTTGCTACAAAAATACAGTGTACACAGTCCACAGACAAATTATGATCTTAGATGACTACGACCAAATGAAAAAATATAAAGACAAAGAATAATTAAAATTCTTCAAATTGCAATAGTGTGATTTTCTACTTATCAGATATACTTTTAAAACTCTCAGGTATAAGTAACAAAATATTATCTTTAATTTTAGTAAACTAAATTTCTAAATGCAAAGAAAAGTATAAATCCTTACTTTCAGTGTTTGAAAAGCCATACTTTGATGACCTGACTCCTGGCAAAACCAAGCCAAACCAACTCTCTCTCTCTCTCTCTGCCCACCCCACAAGCCAAACAAGAACTTATTCACCAGTAATTTATTAAATGAAAATATCCTGAGTGGTGTGGTTCAGATATCAGGCTGAATTTAGTGGAAACAGGTATCAAAACCTGTGAGTCAATCTTGGTCTCCTCTGTGACTGTGTAACCTACAAGCTATATTTAACATAAGTGAAAAAAATTAAAAAGACATTTTGTAACATGAAAATTATATGTGACTCAAATTTATTTATAAATTTTATTCATTTGTAAATATTTTGTATATGAGTGCTTACAGGCTAAAACAATAGGGTTGAGAAGTCACAGCAGATATCATTACGATTCTCAAACGCTAATATATTCACATCCTAGTCCTTTACAGAAAACATTTCTACATCTTCAACTACATCAACCCATAATCCCGAGAAATTACTGAATTCATGAAAATGTATAAGCAATTATCATTAAGTGAGATAAATGACGATGCATTAGATGTAGTACAAAAATGCTTTTCTTCTGTTTTTTGAGGTTGTTAGTTGTCTTAACTCATCTTACTTAAAGAACAGAACTCTTGCTATTCTATTTTCCTTACTAGATCATTTCTTTTATATAAATGAAGCAATCATTTACATATCAACAATTTCAGTATTTTTACATGTAGGTACTTTCAAATTCATACTTATGTATCTAAATGTTGCCCTTACCACTTCTTATAAGAATTTTAAAGGCTCCTGGAACTACACTTGATCAGAATATATCTACTCACAAATCCTCAAAATTCTTGGACTTTTCAGCTATCTAAGTCAAAACATGTAAATCTTTCCTCAATTCCTAAAAAGTCTTGTTTATATTACTGCTTAAACTTCTCTTGTATTTGCCTTTAGTCCAGGCAAATATAATTTCTGACTTATACTTTTCTAGCTTCACAATTGATATTTTTTACATTTAGTCATATATATCTCCTTTCCTTTTTGGTGCAGTTAAGCACACCAAAACTGGTCCTTCTCCACTTAAAACATTTCAGTGGCTACCCTTTATATTTAGAATGACAGAAGGAAATCATTGTTTTTGATCAAACAGAAACCAATGGAATATGGGGTTTTAAAAACACTGAACAAGAGTTGGCCAAATAGCTCAGCAGATTAAAGTGCCTGCAAGCAGAAGCAGGGACCAGGGTTCAATTCCTGGTCCTGCCATGCCAGCCCCACCCACAAGATGTACAGAGATGGTAACTGAGACTGGGCATGGTGGCACATGCCTGTAATCCCAGCTCTTGGGAATCACTACAAGTCTGATACAGCAGACAAACCCTGAACACCATGTAGACCCTTCCCTAAAATAAAATAAAAAATAAAAAAATAAAAAAAAACCTGAACTATGCCACTAACAGTTTATGAGGAGCCAAGTATACACGTTATAGGAATCACTGATGCCTTTAATAAAGAGTAGATTTGGGGAAAAAAGTTGCTGAGGCATAGACAGAAACATAGAAAATGGTTAACTTTTAAGAATTCAGTATAAAGGAAAAGATGGGAAAGTACAACACCTACAGGAGAAACAAGACCAAAAGAATCCTTATTTTATTTTCAGATTTTTGAGATAAGTCTCACTATATAGTTCAGGCAGGCCTTGAACTCACTACATGGTGCAAGCTAGCCCCAAGTCAGAGTTAAATCCTACCTTAACCTCCCAAGTGCCAGGATTTATAGGCATATGTCAACATGCCTAGTGGACTTCTTTTAAAAACAGATGAACTAACACATAAGTAAATGTGATGCAAGCCAGTTAAAAAGAAAGAAATTGTTAAGGAGCAAGAAAGATGATCAACAACAATGAAAATGAAGTGGGAAATAGCCTCAACACAGGTGGAAGGATTGAATCTTAGGAAAGCTGAAGAAGTACCTCCTTCCCTTCAAAATGAAAGAATTAAATTTTTAAATTTTTAAAAATCATTATTTATTGATTGACTGATTTAATATAGGGTCTCACTATGCAGCTCAGACTCACAGTGATCCTCCTGTCTCAGCCTCCCAGGCACTGGGATTACAGGCATAGGCCACCATTCTCAGCAAGGGGCTGGCATGGCATGTGGTACCGAGACTGAACCTGGGTCATTGTGCTTACCAGGCACTTCGACTGCCAAGCTATTTGCCAGGACTCTTAAAGAGGAATTATATGCATTTGCAGGTAAGCTTATAGCTCTGGAGTCAGGAAATTATAATTCTAATATAATGACCTATATATGATACCATCTACCAAGAACAAACACACACACAGGAAGAGGTTTGATAAGAATTGAAAATTTTAATTCCTCTTTGTGAAAGTAAGATGGCCCTAAAAATTAAGTTTCCAGGTAATAGTAATGTCCAGAGAGACAGGCAGTGATGGTGAATTTATCATAGTATCAAATCTGTGCTCTTACGAGATTTTCCTTCTCTCACTAGACATAAGAAATCATATAGCACAGTTCACCCAAAATTTGGATGGCTTCAAGAGGGTACAATAAGCATCAAAGACAAATATACATTAAGATATCAGTAAGAGTTATTAAAATAATGAAACCCAACTGGAAAGAAAAGAAATGAGAATAAAATGCTGACGTGCAAAGATTAAAGGGATTATTGAACAGGTAAGTTAAAATACAGCACAGATGGGCCGGGGAGATGGCTCAGTGGAATAAGTGCCTCCCAGGCAAGCACAAGGGTCTCAGTTAAATTCCAGGGTCTGCCAAAAAAAAAAAAAAAAAAAAAAAAAAAAAAAAAAAAAAAAAAAAAAAAAAAAAAAAAAAAAAAAAAAAAAAAAACAGCACATAGTAAAGGCAGAGGATGTAGCTCAGTATACAGCATATGCTTAGTATGTCAAAGGCCTTAGATAGAAACACCAAGACCAAAAGAAAAAGTATATTATGCATAGTTAAACAAGAAAGCTAGAAATTGAGTGCTGGCCAGATAGCTCAGCGGACTAAAGCATCCACTTAGGCAGGTGCAGAGGCCAAGGTTTGATAACTGGCATGCCTAGCTGGACCCACCCCTGAGGTACATTAAGATGGGGCCTGA
>PVKA01051940.1:0-11959 GCA_004027165.1 Ctenomys sociabilis | reverse complement strand
CTAGGTAAATAATTATTGAATCTTTGATATAATTCAGCTATAAAAAACCTGTAAATATAATTTCATGTATGCACCTTGTACAATACCAAAACGTTATGAAAACAGTTTGCAATGTATTAATTCATCGACTCTGTATGGTTAAGGTGTCTTGAAACTGTCTGATTGACATTTGTATTTTAATAAAATAAAAATAAATGGAGAAAAAAAAAAAGAAAAGAAAAGAAAAAGCCAAGGAAACAGTGCATGGTCTCACCCTACGACAAAGAGAATGTGGTCCAGCAGAGGGCGCAAGAGAAAGTGTTGTAAAGGCTGGCTTGGTGGAGGGCACCCCTCCTCCACTGGAGAGGGGTTCCTGTGAGCGCTGCCTACGACTTGTCTCAGCTCTGACTGCTGTAATGTGATGTGATCTCATTGGAAGCTACAATATGTAAAGTTCAATTTGAGGAGGAATGCAGAAGAACACAGACTTTTTGTGTCCTTGTATTTTTTTTTTTGTCTTTTTGAGACAGGGTCTCACTATGCAGTTCAGGCTGGCCTTAAGCTCACTTTGTAGCTCAGGCTGGTCTTGAACTCACAATAATCCTCCTGCCCCAGCCTCCCGAGTGCTGGGATTACAGGCCTGCGCCACCACGCCCGGCTTGTCCTTGTATTATTGTAGCAGCCATACACTCATTTGCATTAAAAATTAATCAGAAATTCAAGCATGTTGGACAATAAGAAACATGTTTTACAATATAATATAGCTGGAGACAATGATCCTGCATAATTGACTTCTGAATGTGATTTTGAATGGTCCTAAGATACTTGGCTTCAAGCATAAAGCAAATTCAAATGACTTTATTTGCTTTGTTCTTGCTTTTCTTAATACGATGAATTTTCTGTATTTTTAATAACTATTTGCTTCTTTCATTTACCAAGTTTTTCATGGGACATTTATTTTTACTGAGGTCTGGTTTAATCTTTCTAATTTCAAATTCTTGTGATGTGGGAAAAACCTGCCTTAATATTTTGGATGAGGTCTATAGTTCTCGGATTTGTCCACATGAGGTCAACATTCTAGACGTTGACTTACCCTAAGAGATGAGGTACAATCAGAGTCACCTGTGTGCAACTGGGTACACACTAACCAGTTTTGTCAAGCCTTAAATGTCTGTCAGATGGAGTTAGGCAAGAGTGGGATCTAAAAGGTAGTGCAGAAACTCACAACTCCAGTCCTGTGCCCTTTTGTCAAAAGAAGTAAAAATCTCAGAGAAAGAAAACAAGTATACACAAGTAAACTTGGCTGAGTCTTACATCTAGAACACTAGTTGGTTTAGCAGTTTCTTTACGTCTTAACTAAACTCCTGAGGCAATCAATGATGGAGGGATTCTTGCTTTACTTCTTGCTGCAAAATGCTGAAATCTTGGTATTTTCACAGGCTAGAGGATCAATTTTTTTTTAACTTTTTAAAAATGTATTTGGTTGTTGCAGAGTCTCACTATGCAGCTTGGTATCCTCCTGCTTTCAGCCTCCTCAGGGTTAGGATTGCAGACGTGTGCCACTACACCCTGACTCCGGCTGGCTCAGTCTGCCCTGTGGGCGGGGCTGGAGTGGCATGTGATGCTGGCGATCAAACCATGGCTCCCGCGTTTGCCTAAGCAGGTGCTTTAGTCCACTGAGCTTTCTCACTGGCCCCTAAAGGATCAATTTCTGAGTAGGAAGATTTGAACTGGGACTAGGTACTATTACCAAGGTGTAGAGAGTCCTACACCCTTAGAGGAGAGGAGAAAAGGAGAGTAACCAAATATTCAGACTGTGTGCATGTAGAATGAGTATAGAAATGAAGTGCATAATAAGAGTACCTAATAATAGGAGATTACTACTCTTCCAGGCTCTGTACTGAGCTCTCAATGTATATCATTTTAGGGCTGGCCATGGCCACTCTCTTAAAATGCTATTATTCCTGTTATTTTATAAATGAATAAATTGGGGAACAAAGACCACAGAGCTATCACCAGTAAGTAAAAGTCAGAGTTTAAAGTCAGAAAGTGTGTGGAAACATATTCCAGCACCTTCCACTTCACTACATTCCTTTGGCCCTCCCCATGCTCTACACATCACCTAGGTTAGGGCCTCAAAGTTCAAATGTCTTAGTTAAATTTGCTGTCTCTGGGAGAAAATGTGGTGCAGGATAGACTGTAAGAAACTGGACAATACTAAATTCCCAAGAGGGACTTCAGGCTCAGTACTGGCATATCTTTCGTTGATTATAAAAATGCCACAAAGCTCACTTCAGCAGTGCATATACTATGGATGCCACAATTATTGATATTTATATTAATTCTGACATTTAACATTAGATAATTGCTTAAAAAATCTTTATGTCATGTAGGTCTGCAAAGCACATCTGTTAGCAAGATATGTGACCTGGACTGGCCTCTGTCTTCCATCACTAAATTCAGAGATCAGCCACTAGGACTTCACCTTGAGTAGCCAGGGGACCCACAAACTTGTCTCATGCCAACTGCTCACATAGGAACTGAATTGCATTTGGGATCCACTTACCCTGTGCCTTGTGAAGTGATGGTCAGTTTTTCTATTTTTGCCCTACACAACACTTCCAGGAAGTATGGTCCATATTCCTATGGCTGGATGGGCTACCTTTTATTTCTTTGCTGGTTGGAACTTTAATTCAGTTTAGTGGCTCAGTAATTTCTGTTCCCATACTTTCCTGCATCACTTGCCCTAATTTATGACTTGGAGTCATCTTAATGTACCCACAGCAGGCCCCAAGGTGAGCTCACTGTATTCAGCTGTGTCTTCCCCATGTGCTAATAAGGGTGGCAAAAGAAAGCTGCCCATGAGGGTCTCTTTGCTGCCTACACTTCAGTGCTGTAATCATTGTGAGAAGCTTCTGTTCCAGGTTGTTGCAAAACAAGATGACCTTCGAAGGTGATAATCAAGGAGCAGGGAAAAGTTTCTCTTTGTCCCCCAGAGGCCAGTTGACGCCTATAAAGTATTTCTTCTCCCGTTGTTCTTCCATCTCACTACCTCTCCTCAGGCCCTTTCTCCGAGGGCTAATGCTGAAGGTATTTAATGTTTTTCCTTTCTTTGAATTATATTTGTCTTACTGAAATAGAGTAAATATGGATATCATAGTCCTATGGGGCCTCCACCCTCTACCACAAAGCCATTTCCTCTGAGCGCTCTAGTTTTTAATTGCTAAAAGAGTAGTTAAAGTATTTTTTTAGTACAGGTTCTACAGGGTCTCACTACACAGGTCAGACTCGTAGTGATCCTCCTGTTTTCAGCCTCCCAAGAGCTGAGGTTACAGGGGGCTGCCACCACGCCCAGTGTTAATTGCCATCTCAGCGTGCCCCAGGGATCGAACCCTGGATGCTGTGCAGGTGCTTTAATCCACTGAGTTGTCAGGCTGGTCCTAAAGTATGTTTTAGAAAAGAAATTTAGTTATCTCTCCAGAATAATTGCCTGACTTCTAAGGTTATTGTTTTCTCCATCATTGGATTTCAAATATGAATCTCTGAATACTTATCGCATGATTTTATTTTACTTTTCCTTTGAAATAAATCCTGATGCATATCAAGGAAATAAAATCAGCTTCTATCAGAACTAAAAGGAAACTACATTTCATTATGTTTGTTAATACTTTTTTCCTGACTCAGAAGCCTTGGGCTGTGTTGGGGATGTTGGTTGTTAAGCCAAACCTATCCACCTGAGCATCTGTCAAGAAAGTTAAGGCTAGGCGTAGCATGTCAACTCTAAGCATATATGTTACTCATGATAATGTCGTGTCTGCCTCCCTTTATTTCCCTTAAATTGTGAGTGAAGAATTTCAGAGCTCTTCTAAAATTTAGTGTAGGCCAGCCAGATAGCTCAGAGGATTAAAGTGTCTGCAAGCAGGCACGGGGCCAGGAGTTCAATCCCTGGGCCTCCCATGCTGGCCCCACCCCCAGGGCATGCTGAGACAGCAATTGAGAATGGGAATGGTGGCATGCCTGTAATCCCAGCTCTTGGGAGGCTGTAAACAGGCAGATCACTACAAGTCTGATCTAGTAGTAAGACCCTGTATTCCCTTAGACCCTTCCCTAAAAAATACAAAAATAAATAAAGAAATAAAATTTAGTGTAGCGATGTCTGCCGTGAAGCTCATTAGCCATCACTCTTTAGCACAGACTGAATTCCCCAACTGTTACGCTTTCCTCTGCTGATGTAACCATTCCTTTAACTTGAACACACAGGCAGAAATTTTTTCCATAGGATAGGTACGTAGGAACTGAACATCTGTGGCTTTGATGACATAGTTAATATCTAATCCAAGTGCTAGAGGCTGGCCTCTCTTATGCTTGGGCGCACCTCCGTGTCAGGGCTGGCTGCCTCCCACTGTTCAGTGGCTTGACCCAGGGTCAAGTCACGTTACTGCTAGCCAAGGTTTTTATCTGTGCTTCCTATACATCCCCTTCATGGCTTTCTCTTAGAAGTATATTTTAGAGTAAAAAGGAATTTTATTATCACATCCACTCCAGTGCCAGCTAGGTCTATTTGATTGTGTCTCCACCAAAGCCCCTGCTGGGGACCAAATTTTGTCTTTCCTGAGACCACATGTTGAACCCTGATATATGACTGTATTTGCAGATAAGACCTTTAAAGAGGGGATCATGATTAAATGGCAGTATATATACATGATCGAATCCTTATAAGAAGAAAGGTATCAGGGTTCTACATGCACTGAGGAAAGCTGGTGGGAGGGTGCCCATCCACAAGCCAAGGAGAGAGCCATTAGGAGAAATCAACCCTGGCTGCACCTTGATCTTGAACTTCTACCTTCTCAGACTGGGTGAAAATAAATCTCTGCTGGTTAAGCACCCAGTCTGAGTTATTTTGTCATGGTAGTCCTAGAAAACTCCTACAGAGCTCTGCCACCAAGGTCTGAAGGACTATAATGAGAGATCATGCCCCTTTGTCATCAGGGTTGTTCTGTGACTTTCATGCCCTCTTCAAGGGCATAGGAAGAGTTAGTGAGTTGAATTCCTGTCCTCCTCAAGACAGGGAGATATGACAGTATTTAAGGTTAGGCATTTGGGAAATGACAGGACTGGCAGGCTTGCCTTAGCCTCCTCAGTCTTGGAAATTGTTCCCAGTTCTGGGCTAGGTCTGGCATTAGGTTCTCTTGTCATCCTTGAGGGCCACTACCTACTAGGCATTCCAGAAGAAGACATCTGTGCTTATAAGTTTGCACCGAGAAAAGTAAAAAAGGTTTATGGAGACTTTCCGAAAATCCTTGAGAGAAGGAAAGTCTTCAGATAGGGGAAAGAGTCAATGACATCACCCCAGACATATCTGCAGGCTTCCTGGACATCTGCACCATTCTCTGAGTGTATCTTTGATCTTGGACACTGCAGGTTTCAGAGCTCCAGTTTTCACCTTCTGAGCCTCAGTGACCTCAAAGGCCATCTAGAAGAAAATGTTCTTGATCTCCTACCCACGGCAATGTGCAACCACCTCTGGGGCTTGTGGCAGTTGACATTTACCAGGCCATTCCGGCAACCATGACCACTGCCAGTTCTTTTCCCTTTGTCCAACAGAGCATCACTGATAAGCCCTGGCCTGCTGCCCTTCCTGACGGGTGGCCTTTGAGAATGGACTCTGTGACCCAAAACATCTGAAACGTGCTCCTGCTGGGGATCTTAATGGCTGCTGAGCAGCCCAAACATCAAGCTTTGATGTTCTTCCCTTGGTCATGCACTTTGTGCTTTGGTATGGATGGCACAGGTGACCCAGCACAGGTGATACAGTGCTCAGCATGCTTATGTTCAGGGAAATATAAATAATGAATATCTTAGATTATATTCCATGTCAGTGGGTAGTACTTTCTCCAGGACAACCTTGTAACCAATCTGTGTCAATGTGAGGTCAACATTGTCACTCATGGGCATCATGTTTAGGTTCTCGGGGGAGAAAGTCATACCACGGAGCTACAGCCTCCAGGCCCTCTTCTCTTTGAAATTGTCAGTCCTACTGGGGGAATGCAGCAAGGAGCTGTAACTTTTTGGTAGTGTGAGCCCTTCTTTATCCATTCTCCATCTCTCACCATTGTTGCATTGAGGCTGGGGTCCAGCCCACCTGGGAGCTTTTCTGTAGACTATAAACTCTATGATCTACTTGGAAGATGATAGCCTATTGAATCAGACAGATGTGGACCCTTGTTACACTGGCAGAAATACATAAGACCCCAAAACTCTTATGCTTCTTTGGTAACATGAGGTCAATGATTTCTAACCCACAGGATTATTCACATAACTTAAAGACACTGAGTAAGTGACAAATGTTCAGAAGAACCCTGTAAACCCAAGTAGGGCCCTCACTAAATGTTTGTTCCTTTTCCCCTAGTCCTTGCTTTTCACCTGTTCAGTCATAGAAACATAAAGAGGCTCAGAAATGTGTTTTAGGTCATACAGCAGATGGGTAGCTCTGCCAGGCTTCCATCTTGCATGTGCACGAAGACCTTCATGGTCAGTATGAGAGGAGAGATTGTGCATGGGTGTCACGGGTATGGTGCTAGGAATGAGTTTGCTATCATAAATAGATAGAACACTCACGCCATGCCACAGCGGACGCTGCCACTTTGGACTGCAGGAATTACTAACTGCAAATTTAAGGCTGGGAATTTCATTCCATAAACTTGGAATTGGGGATTGTCAGTGTGAAGACTTCCTTCATTCCCATAAATCAGACAGGTGACTGGCATCTGATAATGTCATACATCTTTTCATAAAACATGTCTGATGACGTGAGATATGCGGGACAGGATGCTAGGCCTTAGGGAGGAAGCAGTGGTTGCAAGTCCCAAATCTCAGCCATCTATGGAGCTTTCATCTTGTAAGGGACAAGAAACAGTGACACAAGTGAGAAAATGCTCTAGATTCTCAAAGTGGGTAAGTATTCTGTAGAAAACCAGGAGGCATAAGAGAAGTGTAGTGATGGAGTCCTGCTGTTTTTTTTTTTTTTCTTTGAGGATATGGTAATTTTATATAAGTAGTCCATGTAAATAATAGAGAATGATCCACCCAGGGACTTCACATACTAAGTGTTTCTGGTTTATTAGATATAGATTATTTTAGTGATGGGAATAGAACTCTTGACCTTGCACTGACCAGGCAAGGTCAGTGCTATACCACTAAGCTATATCTCTGGCTCTAGGTACAGTTCTTTTCTGTGTGTATGTGTAAAGCATTTTTTTTTACTGATTTTATTAAGAAACAAATAGCAATGAGACAGTTTCAAAACCGATTAGTAGGATAGTTTCAATAATCAATACACTGCATATTATTGTCCTCGTAGTGGCTAAGTCCTAGTCTTTTATCTGTATATTGGACAGGAAAATGCCCGTTGGAAGGTGGCAGCTAGCAGAATGAGGAATGGCAGAATTAAGGTAAAGGAAAAGGACTCAAGTGGGAAAACTTCTAGTCCTGCCTCACTTTCCATCCTCATATCCTTTCCAGGATCAATATAAAGATATCTATTTTTTTGTTCCTATAACATCAGTGTTAGTCTTTCACACTATAATCATTAGGACAGGTGTCCTTGAGGAACAGAGCCACATAGAGATGGCCAGAAAACTAAGCTTCATCTGTATTTAAAGCCTCCGCCCCTATAGCTGGCATCACTGTCACAGCTCTGCCTCTTATCAGATTACCAGGATCATTACAGCCTGTATAAGCAGGAACCCTTCTATTAATTGCATATTTCAGGGTCTGGATTCCTTGTTTGTTATGAGAATCTAATTCTGAAGTACAACCCACTGCCCCTGCCAACTGGCACCACTATGCAAGCTCCCTACCATCCACGGAAAAATTGTAAGAAGCCCAAGTTTGGTACCAAAAGATTTGGAGACTACTAATTTAGGATCTTGGTTGCCTGAAAAAAATATAACGACTTAAGCTCAACAGAAGCGGGTGTGGTACTCATTTCCTTCAACTACCCCTTTTCTTAGGCTGTTCTGTCTGCTTTGGAGAGATTGAGCACTCACATTACTCAGCCAGAGTACTGGGTTCTATTCTGGTGTCATCCCATAGGAAGAATGTGGCCCCATAGAGGTCAGCAGGGGGAGAGTCACCAAGAGAACTGTGCTATCTGAAGAGGACTGGGTTACTCATTCACAGTACTGTGTGACCCCAGTCTTATCATATCTGAAAAGATGCCATGTGGATGTGAACTTACACATGCTTCATATAGATCAACAAACAGAAACAACCAACGTGAAGAGGAGGTTTTACATCAATGTGAATTAGTATTTTGTGAAAGATCTTATAAAATGAAATGAGGTATCTGGGTGGGCTGAGTTCCAAGTAGCTGGAGGAGTGAAAAACAGACAAGATGTACCCTCTTTTAGGAACGTTGTAGAGCAGACTCGGGTGTTTTGATCTGGTTTATGATTTTGTGAATCTAGCAGGAGGCCTGAGGGCACCAGCTGGAAATAAATAAAGCTGAAAGCTCCAACTAGGACCTTCGCAGGAATGGGCCCCAGTATGTTTAAGATGCTTCTGCTAGGCATTGCCATAATGCTGTTCATACATGAGGGTAAGGTCTGGAGAGGGAGGCAAGAGGTGGGATAATGTATGGGTGGCGAGAAAGAGGACTCTGCATTCAGCTTTTGGTGCAACTGCAAAATGATTTAAGATGAATTTTTCTTCTATTCACAGGTGATGGAATCCTGAGAAAATGTACAGTGGATTTGGTTTGCAGTTGTGGGATAAATAATGCTATAATGAGAATGGACATTCTTGAATTATTTAAATATCACTCCATTCTTTTTATTACCACTCCAGGGTCTTTTTTTTCTGCCCCCAACCAGAGGGTGGAGACTTTAATTCTTGGGGGAAGTCATAGTTGTCCCTAATGGAGGGGCTAAAGCTGAAGCAGTGTCAGTATCCTTTTTATGATATTTCTAACACACCAGCCTTTTTCACTTTCTCTAGAGTTATTCATTAAAGATTCTTTGCTTTTCCTTAGGGATTCGACGCTGTCATAGTTGCAGGCACTTTGATGGAGATCAATGCCGTACTGGCTTGGCTAGCTGCTGGAAGTTCAATATGTTGCCAGAAAACAAGAGTTGTGCCACAGAAAATTTTTACTTTAATGATCGCAATACAGGTACGTGGGAGTTAGAAAGAGAGAGACCCTGGAGATCAGCAGTGGTGAGCACAGTCCTCCCTGGAGTTGAGGGACAGAGAGAAATTGGGATCATGGAAGAAGGTGGGGATGTGGGTCTTCCAGATACACAGCTGGGTGTGGATTGTGTGAATGTAGATAACTTTTGGCTGCTTGTGACTAGAGAAATATAGATGACATAGATCTATAACCGTACGGTCCATTCTAGTCTCTAGAACATAGATGAGGTTCTGGGATGAAGACAGTGCCAGGGAGGTGGTGGACTGGGACACAGTGAACACATTTGCTCTTCTCTCTTTAGGGAGATACCTGTTTCGTTATACAGTTCTGTCTTGCAAGCACTGTGAGGGAGGAATGCGCCAAGTGTACCACGACCTCTTGAGAGAAACATTTTGCTGTACTAATGACGACTTCTGTAATGATGGCTCTGCTAATTTAGATATAGGACAGTTTTCATTGGAAGAAGGGATGTCACAATAATAAATTAGTTAAGATTTTAAAATCATGTCTCAGGCAAAGCACAGTGATTCACACATGTAACCCAGAACTTGGGAGGCTGAGGCAGGAGGATTGCCACGAATTCAAGGCCAGCTTGGGATACAAAATGAATTCAAGGCCAGCCTGAACTACATAGTGAAACCCTGTCTCAAAAAGACCAAAAATAATAATAAAATAAAATTATGCCTCTCTGTAGCCTTGGCTATTTCCTTCCCCACTAGCACCAGTGTCTGATATTTTCTCTCAAGCCTGACTCCAATCTCTTCTCTATTCCAATAAACTATCTGTGGGAATTCAGTTATTTCTGTGTCCATGCTTCCATTAATGAAAAAAGGGAAACTCGTAGGTCACAAATACCTCCACTCTACCTTCTGGTTGAATGTCCCAGGTTTTGCTACCTGATTTCTCCTGGCACTTTCCATTTGTCCTAAAACTGGGGAAAAGACAAAATTCTAAAATCTCTTACCCCATATATAAAATATTTTTCTGTTGGAGTTCAGGAAGATTAGCAGAAAGCAGACAATATAGAAATGAGGACAAGAGCTTACAAGAGGTTTTAGGAGGACTATATGGGAGAAGAGTGGAGAGGTCATTGACGGCAGGTGGTGGGGGAAGGCTTGAGTTGAGCAGGAGTTTGGGGATGTCAGTGTGGAATGGAAACAGATGTAAAGGATAATCAATATATTTGGCAAACCAGTCCTATTGCCTGCTGTCATTCTGGAGAAGATACTGGCCATGTCTGTTCTTGATGACACATATGCACAGAGCTGCGTTTGCACTCATCTTACTTGGCTGTCATGGCCAAATCCAAGTATCTCAGGGTGAGGATTCAGCTAATTGTTGGCCAGTAACTCTGTCTGTTGCGATGTAAAGGATATTGTCTTCAGAAATATTCAAGTATTACCACACATTTAATACAGCCCTCATTTGTAAAAGCTGAGCATGTTTAGACTACTGATGCAAAAATATCAAAAAGCAATGAGCAGCAGAATTTCTTGGTAGTTTTCTTAACAAAGTTAACAATTCACGAAATAATGAACACTAGGTTTTACATAATTATTTGCTCACCCTAGATGTGATGTCCATGACTATTTTCTTATTAACTTCCACCACATTGGATGTATATAGTACAATAAAATATTTAAAACTAAATTAATTTTAAAATAATTGTAATTTGCATCTCTTTATTAAGCAGTGATGTGGAACATTTTTCATATGTTTATTTACCATTTGTGTTTCTTCTTCATCTGAGGAGTGTGTATTCATCTCAGATGCCTATTTTTGGATTTAGTCTTCAAGTGTGTGTGGGGGGTCTGATTTTTTCATTTATATGTTCTGGATATAAGTATTTTGTCTGAAAAACAACTGGATAAGATATTTTCCCCCCTCTGTGGGTTGTCTTTTCACTCTGTTGGTGATTTCTTTTGCTGTGTAAATTCTTTTTAGTAGGATGAGACCCCAGTTATTGATTCTTTGTAGAACTTCCTGTGTGATCAGGGTTTTGTTCATGAAATCTTTGCCTGCACCTATGTCTTCAAAAGTTCTGTGTATTCTCTCTTCCAGGAGAGTTAGTGTTTCTGTTTTAATATCTCACTCTAGAAGGAATGACGGTCACCAAGAAATCAACCAATAACAAATGCTGGAGGGGCTGTTGGGGAAAGGAGCCCTTTTCCATTTTTGGTGGGAGTGTAAACTGCTGAAACTGTGGAAACCAGTGTGGAGAGTCCTCAAAATCTAGGACTTGAGGTCTGATTTGATTCAGCTATTCCTTTTCTGGGTATCTTCCTAGAAGAACTGAAAATAGCACACTACACCAATATATATGCAGTTTGTAATAGCTAAATCTTGGATGCAACCCAAATGCTCAACAATCAAGGACTGAATAAATCTTTTCTCTTTTCTCTCATCTTCTTTGTTTAATCCTTAAGTTCCATTTCTTTTTAGTATATATGATATAACTTTCAGGTTTTATTTCTTCTCTCAGGTTCTTGCACTAGGGACACTACATGATATTTAGACATGTGGGTGTGATTTATTTCACTTATGAGTATAGCCTCTAGCTGCATCCACTGACCTGAGAAGGCTTCAAGTTTGTCTTCCTTTATAGCTGAGTAATACTCCATTGTATAAAAATACCACGTCTTTTTCATCCATTCCAATGGGCAGGAGGGAAACATGAAAGTATATATACAGGACGGCTGAGGTGATTGTATTAAAAATTTCCACCACTCCTGAGACCGGCCAGAGACAGCGCGGCCGACTCCGCCGTCCTGCTCCATCCCGCCCGCCCCC
>PVKA01051939.1:0-11961 GCA_004027165.1 Ctenomys sociabilis | reverse complement strand
CCCTTCCTCCCTCCCTTCCTCCCTTTCTTTTTTCTTTCTTCTAAGCGCTCACACAAAAATAACAAGCATACCACCAGTCATCAGGTCAGGCAGATGCAAGGTAGACGTGTCTTTCTGTTTGTTTGAACCCTCTCAGGTACTGAGTGGTGGGCTCAAGATCATTGTGCTGCAGGTTCAGTGTATGCAGAGACACGAAGGCATTTCAGGAAGGAACCTGGAGGTTTTGTTCAATGTATACCACTTTGAATATGCTCACTGAGGCATGCTGGTTTTGCAAACACAGTAAAAGAATGAAGGAGCTGCTTTCAGGGTAGCATGCACCTCCAAAGGGCTGTCCGCAGGCTTTAGATCCAGACCCAGCAGGCGACAGTGTTTCCCTTTAAAGAAAGGACAGTGGGAGCATCCCGAGGGTTCATCAGTATGCAGCAGCCTGTGCCACGCGCGGAAGCAAAGCCCCCCCCCCCCCCCGTATGTGCTTACTGTGCAGTATCGTTTCTTCCTTGTGGCGAGGCCGGGGAGGCAGCCCTAATCTCTCTTTCTTCTTAGTATAAACATTCCTTTGCCCTGTGTGCCTTTAGTGCCCCGTATAGGTCATCTTTTCCGCTGCCTTCCAAAATATTTTGTTTTCCATCTCTCCCTCCTTTTCCATGTTGCTTTAAGAAAGATCCAAAACTTCCTCCCTATTTTCCTAAGCTGCCCTTTGTTGTTGCTGCCAGCCACAGCCTAAATTTAAACCAGGGCCTTGGAGAGGGGGCTGCCCGGCGTTCCTGGCCTGGCTCCGTAGTTGCCTTAGGTACAGTGAGCGTTGGCTGATCCTGGGACTCTGTGGACAGGTAAATCAAGGGCTGTAAGACAATTTCCTCCCAAAAGCATTGTCTAGAGGCATTAGGGAATAACTTCTAACTCATTTTCCTTAGTACTTTTCTACTTTATGTAGCTCACGGTAGCCAGATTAATCTTCTGAAACACAAAGATTTGCATAATATTATTTTGAGCAAAGTACTTCAACTTTTTAATTCTAAAAAGAAAAACTAACCTCTTACCTTGACCATATTAGGCAAGGCCTCAATCACCTATTTAATATTCTGGCTGATTTTTTTTTTTTTGTTTTTGTTATTAACTAGCCGGGCGTATTGCTTCCATTCATATTCTTTCTTGTACCTCTTGGCTTGCATTTGTCCCTTAGTATTAGGATTGACTTCCTTTTCCTGTTGAATGACGTGGTGTCTTCTGATACTTGTTCAAAGATCAGCTGAACATCTCTCTCTCTCTCTTTTGTTTAATGATAGCATTCTGGACACCTTCAGACCATGTCACTATTCCCCAGCTCGGGCACAATGCCCATATCCTTCCAACTCCAGTACTTCCCAGCATGTGCTGTTTTTCACTCTGCATAGGGGCTTTGACTGAACTGTGCTTTGTTACTATACCACTGGCCCATGAAACACTTTGTAGGAAACTCAGCAAAAAGCTTTATCAAATTCAAAATATGGCTCCTGTGAAGACATAGCTGAATACATTTCATAGCATCTTCCCACGAGGACTCATGGGAGAAAGGTTTAGTCTCAAAACCAAGAATAGCTGGTGTCTCCTGAGCCGCTGCTTTGCTTTTATCTTGTGGTCATTGTGAGTCATGTCTCCTTCTTTACCTAGGCCAAGAACCAGGATTACAGCCAACCACAGCAACGAGTCGGACTCAATGACATGTATCTGGGGGCTAAGAGCACTGACTATGGCTTCTTATTTTTTATTTCCTGCCTTTATTTTTCTTTCCTCCAATTTTTCCTCTTGTTTATTTAGTAACATATTCCACATTTAATTAATTTGAAAATTTTTGTTATTTGGCTTGATGAAGTTTTACATGGAGCCCCATCCAGATCAAGATATAGAACTTTCCAGAACATCAGAAGCCGCTGCTCCCTTTCGTTACTACGACTAAAAGTCTTAGTACCTCTCCTGATCTCTCATCCATGACTGAAAGGAGCCCAGGACTGAAAGGAGCAAAGACTTCATCTTACAGTTTCCGAAGTTTCAGCCTACGATCAGAAGGCTCCCAAGGAGGAATCAGCCTGGCTCGGGTCGCGGAGGAGGAACCCTGCTCGGTCGTGGCTGCCAGCATGCACAGCAGCTCCAGAGGGACCGCACTCTTCCAGGTTCCGCCCTCCGTGCCGCATCTCTTCCAACTGCGCACTGTCTCTGAACATCACTTTCAGCTTTTTCTGTATTTAGGACAGGGTCTCCCGGGTCTACATGGTCTCACTATGTAGATCAGACTAGTAGTGACCGTCCTGTTTTCAGCCTCCCAAGTGCTGGGATTACAGGCACGCGCCTCCACACCCAGTCTCAATTGCTCAGTGTGCCCTAGGGGTGGGCCGGCTGCTACATTCTGCCTATGTGGGTGCTTTAGTCTGGTGAGCTCTCAGACAGGCCCCTCTGGGGTTCCTTCTTGATGTAAAATAATTTATATACTTATGTCTCTATGTATTTGGGTTACCCACTTACTCTAAGTATAGATTGAAGATAAGCTGTGTGTCTGTGTCCCACACAAAACCTATAGGGCCCAATATGTAATCAAGAAGTAGTTATTGATTGAAGAATGGAAAATGCTCCTAACGAGCAAGGCCTCTGCAGCCCTGAGGTAGAGATCGAAGTCTGTTCTGTTTGTCCCTGAAAGACACCAAATGCATTTTTCATTAACTGTTGAAGACTTTCCCTATTACAGCCTCAACTTAAGCAGTCAAAAGTAGTTTTCCTGGTTCTGGAAATCAGGATCAGAATAAACCTCATCAAATTACTGCGCAAAATTTCCTGTTTGACTGTTCTTTCTTGTCCTTTCTGAGCACACAGGCTCAGGCACCCTGCGAGCACCTTCTAGCCAGGGCTTCAAAGCTCCTCCACCAGAAGCTGCCCTCTCGCCCCAGGACTCCTTGACCTCGTGGAAGACTCCACACCTCGGCCTGCGGAGGAGCACCAGGTGAACGGCGCGCGGTGGCAGCTCCAGGCCCCACAGGCTCCATCTTTTCTAACTTCAATGACTTGGCAAACACAAATTTATAGAGGACGATAAGAAGTCTTATTTTTTCTTTGTGCCGAAAGACTAGTTGCTGCTGCTCACCAAGAGGAGAATAGTCTTGATTGAGAATTTATTTCGGAGTGAATGTTTGTGCAGAATGTGGGGGAAAAAATTCCAAACAAAACAGGCACATATTATTAGCAATAATGAAAACGAATAGTGCAAGTTTTTCAAGGATGATTTGCACTTTCACTCGGCACCATCTGGTAAAGAATCTTGTCTCAGAGCAAAGATTGGATGGCAAAGATGTTGAAAAAAGTCACTGTAGCGGGAAAGTAGGCCAAACAGAAGAAAAAAATGGCAGCAGATCAGGGGCTCAGGGGCTCGAGTGAAGAAGACAGATTGAATCTGCTGTCATTTCTCTCTGAAAAATCCTACTGAAGTCTTCACACCCACAGTAGAAAAGTGAGTGGTTGTACAACTGCCCCTTTGGTCCACTTTCACTTTAAGTTGGAAAGATCCCTGGTATTATTCATATGTTTTTTCTCTGATACTTGAAAAAACCACATGATTAAAAGTAATATAGTTTGATGAATTTCCCTTTCCTATGGAAGGCCACGAAGGAAGAAAGTACTATTTAGTAGCTAATTCTGCAGTTCTTGAGGTGGAAGAATAACAACTTTTTCTTTTTTTGTAATCTTAGAATTTCTTTTTTCTGAAAACAGACCTTTTGTTGGTGGAGGGTTAAAGGAGAACGCCTGTAAAAATTTTCTCAAAAAGAAACAAGGAGGATATAATTTATATGTTTTAGTTATGATGAAATACAGCTCAATCTTTGCAAAAAGAACTGTATATTTTTATTGGAAATATAATAATTAGCTGAAGACGAGATTCAGAACTCTGGCTCCAATATACAGTTTCTCAAATAACATGATTAATTCTTAGCATTGGTGTATTTTGTATTCCTAGTTTCTCTTACTAATCTGCTTTAAAAAATGAAACAGTATATGAGAAAAAGTAATAATACTAACTTTGGGTATTAGAGCATTTTTAGAAATTATTAGTTACCAAAAATATTCATTTTTTTTCAGAGAGCTACAAAACATCAATGACTTTTTCTATTCTGCTTAAATTTTGTGCCTAAAAATTCTATGCCTTTGAAAATGTAATTCTTAATGATAGCTGGGGAGAACAAAAGAGAGTCAAAATATATTGACTATCCCTATACACCTAGAATAAAATTAAACTTTCATATGTTTTCTATACATTTGATCCAATACAAATCTGAGGAGGTAGTATTTTCTCATTTTGTCTATGGAAATACTGTACAATGAGCATCCATGTGTAAAGGGGTCTATGCAAGATGTGGTTAACTAAATTGGTGTCCCTCCCAATCACTATGTTCAACCTAGAGCCCACAGGTAGAACCAACTGGGATGACCTTCAGAAGAGGCTCCAGAGAGCTGCCATAGCCCTACTGTCGTGGGAGGACACAGAGAAACCAAAGCCACCAGTTAGGGATCTGAATATCCCCATGAACTGTCTTGTGTTTGAAAGCTAATTGGGTCCTAGCAACGCTATAGTTGTTGGTGGCTTCATCCACTGATGAGTTCTGTAGTTCATGCTCTATGAAGAGGGGAAGCATGGCTAGAGGGAAGGGCCACTAGGGTCAGGATGTGGGGGGTGCACTTTGTCCTTGGGTCCTTTGTTTCTCTGGTTCGCAGTTGCCACAGATGAGCAGCTGGCCTCCACAGGGCTCACAGACCAGACCGTTCTGCGTTGCAGAAGTCAGCTTTGGGATGAACCAGTGAGAACTATGTGCCAGTACAAATCTTTCCTCTTTTTTAACTGTGGGTGTTGGACATTTTGTCCATGAAATGGGAAAGTGACTATCAGGTAGGTAGTCAATGACTGTGTTTCTTGGCTCTTTATCCTTAAAATTCCCATTCTTCAGAAATGTGAGAGGTTAAATTTCTGTTGCTTGTAAGTGACATGGTCCCAGATATTTAATTATGGCAGCTTGAAAAGACTAAGATAAATACAGTAAGTATGTATTAATAAACAATATAGATCCTGACTTTATGGATACTAAGAAGAATAACTACAAACAAGTTAATGTTCACTTTATAAAATTTATAAATTTTATAAAGTCAAGTAGGGACAGTTCATCTGACTAGATAGTAGTGCTGTTTCTCACATATCTCTCCTTCCTTAGGAACTGGTGCAGGCCATCAGCAAGAATGGCAAAAAGAAAAGCTCTCTCGAGGTCCTGGACCCTTTTTCTTGTCATTTGTGGTCTCCCTTCCTTGGAAGCAGAGAAAGTATATTCTCCCTGACAACAGTTGCTTAGAGTTTGGATTTTAAAATAAAACATCTGTGTTTATGTAGTCTTGGCTATTTCTGTTTCTAATTGCTAGAGCTCCAGTCTCTGTGTTCTGAAACTTTAAGAAGTGTCGTTCTTTGCCAATGACTGACCGGCACAGCCTAGCGACACCTCTGGGTGGTTTCTGTCTCAGGAAGTCTGTAGAGGGCAAATGCCACTCGTATTAACTGGGTAGAAAACAGCTACTGGTGTTAGGAAATAACATAATAACATACTAGACATAAATTCTAGTGTGTCAGAAGATCAAGAATCACTTTCTTTAATCTTTTCTTTTATTTCAGGCCCAACCATTCCCATACCGAGTGGGTGTGGCCTAATACAAGGGAATTTTTATCTCTTTCCCTCTTTATGGTTGAAGCCTCTATATTTAATTTCCATCTTTGTGTCATACTTCCCATTCTGTTTCTATTTATTACTAGCTCTGCCTCCTTCAGCTTCATATTTTCATTTAGTTTTCTGGCTTTTAACATCATTCTCTTCTCTGAGAGCAGATTTGCCTCCTGTGCCTATGAGTTTGCAGGAACTGCAACCCAGCCCGTGTTTTCCAGGTCTCAAGAATTCTCAAAAACAAACCTTCTGACCAGTCTGGTCAACACTAAGCTTACTTCTTTATCAGGAAAAATTAATCAAAACCTTTGTTGGCACTATTTCCCAAAGTGTGTTTTTGTACTATGTAACACTGAGTCATGAGGTAGTTCACAGATGAATAGTTTTTAAATGTGTTATAAATCCTGGTGAATTGTATTTTTTCTTGGCAATATTCAGTGTACATTTACTAAAGTTCCACAAAATTATTGGACAAAATCTTTGAAATTATTAGTGTAGTTCACATAAGTTTTTCAAATTCATTAAACTATGAATCTTATTTTCAAATTCTTATAGTGAGCCATGTATAGTTAGCCTTTTAAGAATCTTGCATTAGGAAATGTTTCTACAAGTAAACCATGTGTCATAGATTAGTCTCCTTTGTACACAGTTTTGTTTTCTTAAGTTTCTGTTCCCACCATCAACCATGGTTCACAAATACTAAATAAAAAAATCTGGAAATGCATAATTTATAAAATTTAAGTAACTTTTGTTACAAGATATTGTTATACTTTTTCTATTATAATTATGGTGCTTGATCTCTTACTACATCTAAATTATAAAGTGGAGTTTGTGTAAGTATGTTGTTTAAGGAAAAACACAGAACATATAGGATTCAACACTGTTCACAGGTCAGGTATTCGTGGGGTATCCTGAATGTATTTCTTGCAGATACAGTAGAAGGGACTTCTGTACTGTTAAACATACTACATGTCCTCTCTTTGTGAAAGTTTGGTGAATTTTACGTACATGTGAGATATGTCTATGCCTTCTTCAGCAATTTAAAATTTAAACAAAGAACATCTAGATACAGGAGAAATCAAAGACCCAGTCAAGATTTTAAGTGTTTACAAAATTACAATTGGGTCTGTGTACTTTGGGATGTCTCTTGTGGGGTTTTAGCACTACTGAAAGACTTCTCTATATCTCATTTTATAAAAATCAATTCTAAACTCCTACTCTTCAAAGTTAATGTTCACAGTGAGCACACAAGAGAATCTGATTTTCATTCTTGACTTCCTGCCTGATAGCAAAACAAACATTCTAGAGCTAAGACTGTACAACAATATTGTTAAAGAGAAGATTATGGGTGTTGGAAATTGATACAATGTTAGCTCTTGAGTCTTCCATGACCAAGGAAATAAAGAACCAAAGGTAAGAGAGGAGTTGAGCAATACTTAAGAAAAGGTATACCTAAGCACTTGCCTGACAAGCACAAGGGCCTGAGTTCAATCCCTGGTTCCAAAAAAAAAAAAAAAAAAAAATTATATCATCTGTTCTGTGATACATCACTCAAACTGTATGCAAATAAAGAACAAAATTAGCAAATAAAGACTATTTGGAGCCATAGAAATATGTAAGGGGAAGGCAACAAAGTTCCTGGATGTGTTGATTGGAAGTAGAAATGCTGGTGTATACTCGTAATTTCTAATATGGATAGATATGTATACAGGCATAATACATGAACATGTGTATTGTATGTGTCATTGTAATTTAGTGGATACATACATCTGTAAATATTGCTTCAGTCTTTGTTTTGAAAGCATAAAGAGCCAAAGGCAATCCAGTTGAGAATGCTCAACCCCAAGATCTTGGTGTCTAATAACATTTACTGCTAAAAAGACTTACATTTTTGGCTGATTTGAGGACTGAGGCAAGATAGATATAAAAGGAGCCTACAACATTCTTATTATTCCACAAAGAAAGAGATGTAAAAAAATGGGAGGGCACAATAAAGAAACAGAGGGCCAGTGACAAGATTTTTTAAATTTAGTCATTCGATCATTCATTGTTTAGTTACTGTAGTGAATTATGAGGGTTGGGGCTACAGCTCAGTACCACAGAGCCTGCCTGGCAAGTGTGAGGTCCTGAGTTTGAATTCCCGAGCAAAAAAATAAAATCATGTAATGAATTATAAACCATTGAACTGAAATTTATGAATCCATGGCAAAAGTGAGTAAGAAAGAAAGAAAGAGGTCCTGATTGTGGGGATTCGTGCAAGCCAACTGGCAAATACAGAGAGCAAGTTCGCGTTGGTTAGTATTATGCAATCATTAATTGCAGCTACATTTTGATGAGAAGCTGGTATTTGAAACATCTTGAGGCATCACCACAGAAATTGCTCACGAATTTCAGGAGAAAAAGGTGATGATTATATACAGAGAAATCAAGTGACACTTTGTCCAAAATTAGGATTGCCATTGCAAGACAGATTGCTAGTGTATCTGTCTAGTTACATGAACTAAGTACTTGGCCCCATTTATCATAGATAACAACAATGTAATTATGAAAAAAAATCAGATACCTCCTGAAAGAAACACTCTTTCATTTTAAAATGAAGGAGGAGATGACTGTATTCTTCGAGAATGTCAGTATTATAAAAGACAAAAGCAGAAGCTTTGGATGCTGAGGATCAAGATTGAGGAAGCAGCCAGGGCCACGACATAGACTATGCTGATCGAGAGCAGATCATATATGCAACAAAGGAATAAGCAGTGTGAATCAGGCCAATTGAAAAATTAAAGTACAGGTGCATTTGATGCATCAGTACTAATCTACCTGCACATGATAGTATTACTATCCTTAATGAAAACCATAGTAAATATTTAAAAGCAATTAGTATCTGTAACATACTTGAAAAGAATATATCAGAAAAAATATTACTCTTTCTCTTTCATTGAGACAAATGAAACAAACAATAGGTGAATTTAGATTAAAGGACATATGGTTCTTTTTTGTACTGTTCTTATTTTCACAACCATTTTTTGTGTTTGAAACTGTTCAAATATTTAGTTATTGCTGTCACTAATGGTTATATATTGATATCTATGCTACATAGAAATATATTCTGTACACATAGGATTTCAGAAGGAAGGTAACTGTACTATAAATAGGATTTGATATACCTTGTGGGAGTTAGACAAAAGTTTCGAGTGTTTCGTGATTTCAGGATCCATGCATAAGTCAAGAGAGACTCATTTCCAACAACATATCACATCTAGTTAGACAGCTGATGAGGGACACGGAGAAAAAGATGTCTTGTCCTAATACCTACATGTGGGTTGACTGTGGGCAGGTAAGGATGTTTCTACCTATAATATTTTTAAATGAACATGGTATAATTTAATTACTGGAAATGTAGATTCCTACAGAAAGAGGCCCATTATAAAGTACGTTAATCAAGGATGTCTTTTGCTAAGAATTAGAAGGTACAACTTTGTAGGAACAAACCTGTCTCCATTTCGCCTGAAGCTCAGGTGAGAGCAGACCAACAGAGGTCTAATGCCCAGGTCAGTGCTGGCTTCTGCCAGGGCCTAGCTGATTGGCAGGATTCTCCAGCCCCTGTGTAAGCAGTGCGAGGGCAGAACTGTTCAGCAGTAAGACTGTCGCCCACTGGGGAAGTGCAAACTAGCCCAGGCTGGACTTGGCCAAGACAGCCTTCCTGCAACTCTCTGAGGTAAAATTCAGAGCCAAAGATCTTTGTTGCTACACAGCTGATTCCTTCTCCCATCGTCCAAGCAGTCCTTCACTTCCTTCCACCCTGAACTCGAGTAGTTGTGGTGGTGGAAGACAAAGTCCCAACAAGTAGTTGGAAGACCAGCTTCTTGCTAAACCTCATTTCAAAGGCAGCAGAGTCAAAAGAGATTTTTCTCGATTTAGAGCCATTGGTTCTCAGCGTCGCCCTCTCAGAAGCACTTAAAGCTATGTGCAGGGAGATGCCAAGAAAGGCCTTTGTGAACGGCAGCCTCACCGAAGCCGGGAGGAGAATCTATTCTTTCTCTCCCAGCACCATTCGTTACAACACAGATGCGGACACAAATAGAATACACCTGTGCTTGTGAAACGTGTCCTGACGCTTGTCCCTAAATTAGCCACGGATTGTAGCACAGCAATGGGCGCACCTTGCTGGGTGCCATCTCAGAAAAGAACAAGCCGCAAGACCTTACACTTTTGCCTGAGGAGCTGCTTCCCCTCTCCGCACACATAATATTGGGCATATGTTGTGCTGAAAAGAAATAATCTCAAACTTCTCAAGCATTAATAGATCTCTGAGTTTTTAAGTTTGACTACGTCTATTTATACATTCCCCAGGCCATTGCTGGCTCTGAATTAAATGGAAAGACGCACAGATGTGTAATGTGCAGCTTACACCTACTTTAAATATTAGAGGTGAAGTGAGGGACCATCATTCTAGAACCTTCCAGTGAATGGCACCTGGAGATTATTGCAGTGATTCGGGAAGATGCCCTCAGACATCTTTGTAAGCCTAAGAGGTGTTACTGTGTAGAACATGATCAGCCCAGGGTGGAGAGGGGCTGTCTTTCCTTGTAGAATGCTGAACGTGGGGTCAGGTAGAGTCCGACTTGGTGTGAACAGGATCCCCTGATGATGGTGCTGTGATTCAGTGTTCCTGGTGCTGTCGCTTCCAGCAAAGTGAATCAGCAGGGTACGGCCTCTGCATCACTCTATTGAAATTAAAAGGGGCTTAATGAATAAAGAGGAAAGGGATGACTTACAGTAAAGTAGTTCTTGAAGTCGATTTCTTAACTATATTTTTGGGATTATCATCCATTCACTTTCTCAGCAGAAGACTGCTGACCATCTTCTGTGCTGCAGGTTCCGCACTGGTTGTATACAGAGGTGTAAGTGAAATATCTGCCTGTAGTTTCTCTTGTTGAGAAAATCCACTAGCAGATCACTGAAAATCAAGGTGCTGTATCAGTGGTAGGGATTTGCACGTGGCAGTCACAGGGGGAGGGGCATGTGGTGTAGTTAGGATGCACCAGGAAGACCCCACAAAGGAGGAAGCACATCTGCTAGGGGTTGAGGAATTTATTGCCTTCACATAGGCATAGCAGGACTAAGGACACCACATAAGCCTGGGCTGGAGGTACTGAACAGTGCAGTAAAGGACAGGGCTGAAAAAATCATGGTAACAGTTGAGGTTGATGTCAGGGACACAGATTATTAGATTATTAGCCTGAATTTGAAGCAGAATCCAAAGCATGCCAGTCTTTAGTGATCATATTAAGATGTCTCCCAGAGTCATGCTGGAGAAAGTGTGGGTTCAGCCAAGGCCATAAACCCAAGCAGAGATTCACCTTCCTGTTCCCTTTAGAGGATAGGTGAGGTGCACATCTCAGAATAGCACTACAAATGGAAAAGATCTGGACACAAAACCTAGGAGTAGCAATGGAGTGGAAGGCATGCATGACTAGCAAGTATTAATAATCCATCAATGTGGGGAACTGAAAAACACTCTGGAGGGAAACAGAAATCCAATCCCTCTTCTGCCCTTGTTATGCAAATTCAAATATATAATTTGACTATTACCACTTTGTAATATGAGTGTAGAAAATTCCAAACATCTTATCAGCCTTTCATATCTTAAAATAAGCCAAGCTTCTTAGTGTCTCAGGCCTTTGCACATTCTAGTTTTTTCTCTCTTGAATAAAGATTTACTATATTTCTTTTTATTTATTTATTTATTTATTTATTTATTTTTCTTTTCATTTTATTGAAGTACAAATGTCACTCAGACAGTTTCAAGACACCTTAACAATACAGATTCGATAAATTCATACATTGCAAACTTTTCATAACGTTTTGGTATTGTACAAGGTGCATACATGATATTATATTTACAGATATTATTTTAGCAGATATCTCTTATCAATGAATTAAGAGTTTAGCTGCTTACTTATCTTACTTTTTATACCTGAATTATATCAAAAATTCAATAATTATTTTCCTAGTGGATGACTGTAGTACTAGAAGCCGACATAATATCCTGTCCAACCACCATTAGTGCAGATCTTGCCTCTCATAGAATTATGTAGAAGCACAGCGTTATCTATCCCAACTGTACTGTCTATAAACACACATCATGATTTTTTCTTTCTACACCCCTTCCTTTGTCTACACCTGTCAAAAGTGGGCACTCCATTGACATTCAACTAACTTAGGTGCTTGAACTCGA